>VHZZ01001817.1:70795-103613 GCA_009801015.1 Silene noctiflora | reverse complement strand
CTAATGATATACATTGCCTCGGGAAACCGAGATGGTAGCACCTTTATACTCGAGGTGGCCTTGGTAAGGCACTTGGAGTGTGGGGGTGTTACACGGCCACCATTTCTTAGTTACTTTGACAAATAGAGCTTTTTGGTGGCGTTGGAAAGCTAACAGAATAAGCTTTCACCTTCAATTTGAATCACTTGATTATCATTTGTAGAATTCGAGTTATGGCTCTTCATAGTAGGCATAGTAATGTGAAACCCTTCTTTTGCTTGATAATCTTCCTTACTACACTAAGGACTCGAGAAAGGATGGTTTCCAAGCTCATTTAATACCAAGGTTGAGATTGCTAGCTTTAGTGACGGGTTTTAGCTTGTTTGCACATACTTGGGCCTATAACCTCCTTAAAACACAACACGACCCAAAGTAGCCAAAACAAGGGAGAATAGTAGATAACACTACTCAATAATGCCTAGAAATGCGTGTAAAAAGATGGAATAAATGCATAGAAAAGGCACACATCAGTGTGTAAAATCCGATTCTGACCGAAAAATGGACCGGTCAAAACCAGAATCTACTGGACCTGTATCGGAATTAAAAATTCCGGTCCAACATTTTTTAAGATTTCGGGATCAGAATTATAATTATTTAATTTTCTTCTTTAAAAAACACTGTATGCGTACTTAATCCGGTCCAATCAATCCGATCCAATTTAATAGACTGGATTTTTGGACTAGAATTTGAAAAAGTGGGTATCTAAAACAAAATATGGTCCGGTCTGGTATTGGGCTGGAATTTTCCCGATCCGTAATTTTAGTAATCCGGTCCGGTTCTAATCCAAGATATTTGTTGGTTCTGATCCGGTCAATAACGTTATTCATTTGTTTTAACTTTTATATTTGTGTGAAATGTAAACAAATGAAGGAGGCCGATTTTTGTAACACATTATCACAACTCACAAGTCGGAGGGTTAATTCCTAAAAGTCCATCATTCCACTGCTACTGCTTCGCTCTCTTCGTCTTTTACCCTATTTCCCCTTCTGCTATTTACTTAAAACTAAATCAATTTCCATTGTTCGAATTTCCGTTTAAATCCCTAACCCTAAACCCCCAAATTAATGCTCTCGATTCAATTTGATTCGCCACAATTCAGGTATATATCTTGCATTGCTTCTCTTTCTATTTATTTAATTCTTGTATATTAATCTCGTTTCACTCGTAATTATGTTGTTCAGTATTGTATATGCTTAGTCATTGTATCTCCGAAGTTCAATTAATTCGCAAGTGTTGATTAAATTGGTAATTAGTTAGGATTACACTAGAAATATGAGTTCTTCTTTGCAATGAATTGCAAGTAGAAGACGGTTTTGTTGTGTTGGTTTGTTTAATCGTTTCGTGTGGCCGAATATTTCTCAGTGACATGGGTGTGGATTCGTTGAGCATGGTCGTTGTAGGTTTTGTTTATTGATTTGTAATCGAAGGCCAAAGAGTGTTCATTGGTATTAGGGTGAACTAACAACTCCCTGCATCTTGCAACTCTACTGCCTTAACGCCATTGCTCTGACAGCCAGCAGCCACCTTGCGACGCCGCCAATCCTCCACCTGTCCCCAAATTTGGTTAAAGTTTCTCAACCTTCAAGCCCCAATCTCCACATTCCGTCCCAATCTATCGTTAGTTTCAAGTTCTCTTTGATTGATTCATTTTATGATAATTTTTTTTACTCTTGTTTTGATTCTTTGTTGTATATTTGTGATTTTTGTGTTGTGAATTTTGATTACTTGTTACTTAAATTTCAATTGATATCCCCAATTTTAGATTTATAGAACCCTAATAACGAAAAATTCAATTAGAATACTAGAGTTCAATTATGTATTATGTTTTATTTTAGATTAATGAAAAAAATACGAAGGTTAATAGAGTTTGTTTTGGAATTCACAAAGAAAGGCACATAAATAAAATCTCAATTGGTAGTGCTCACATTCAAGATGGAGAGATATACACTGTTTTCATTAATAAAAACCTCAATAGTTTTTTTTTCTGGTTGGATGGCTTTAAATCTTTAGTATTTGTTTTTTTTTTTGGTGTGATGTTTACTATGTAATGACCTTGATGGAATTTAAGTATTAATCATTTTTCTACATTGTTGTAGAGTTTTTTTTTCCATTGTGCACTCCCATCCTTAAAATCCTGGGTCAGCCAGACAGCCACTATTTCTATATATGGAACTGATACCTTGTTTAAAGATCCAGTTTCATTTCAGATAAAGGAGAGGGGAAAGGGGATCATAAATGTGGTATGCAACTTTGTTTTATTGAAAGAAAATTACCAGTTTCAGTTGCTAATGTGTTACGATTGTGCTGCTGTGGCAGTGGAAAGGTAGTATGGAACTACAAATGTCTGTTCTTTATTGTGTCCATAAATGCTCACACTGATTTATCCTCAAGAGGAGAAAATAACATATATTAGATGATAGAAGGTAAATGTTTGAGGATAGACTGTCATGTACTCATGTCCGTGAGAAAATTTATGAACGTCAAAGAAGTTAGTGTGAAATGTTCCTTTTTGCTAGAAGATTTGAATCTCACAACTGGTCATAACTTAGTTGTCTGTAACTTTCAGTTTTTATGTGCAAGAGATATCTGGGAAAACAAACCTTAGTTCTCTCTTGGTTGGTAACTAGTACTGATTTACTGTTTGTTGGAAGTACGACACTTTATTTCCTACCCTATGGTCCCTATCGTTCTGGGGTTCATACTGCTGTTTTATTAGAGCATGACATATATGTGTCCTTGTGGCACCCTTCAAAGTTACGATACTGCCTCACAGCTGGGCATTCAATATTTTTTCTCATGAAATAGTAGAAACAAATGTGTTCCTGGTTTATTTGGATTTTGGATAGAGTCTTGCGTGCCTCACATACAATGGCGGATTTATAGGGGGTGAACCCTCACCCCCATTAATCTTGCAAAAAAAAGATATATGATAGTTTGTGTGCTTAAGTTTTATAAAACCATAGTGGTTCAGTGGTATAAGCAATGTCCCACCTCTGAACCAACCYGAGTTCGAGCCCTTGCAACTAYATTTTTTACTTACTTTTTAATTTTGCATATCAAATGCAGCTTTTACTTCTAATTTAGCATATTAAATCAATTGAAAAGCTATATTATTGCGTGAATAGTAGCTGGACAGCAGCAATAAAAATACTCTATTTTGGGTCGATTTCGGTAAGCTATTGTGCATTTGTTTTAGCTTCCTTTGGTCTGGAGCTTTTGGGACATGGTAGTACATACTATATAAAGGAATATTTGTTTTAGTTGCTGAAATTGTCAAGTTTATTGTCGGTTTTACAGCCCGTGTTTTTGAGTCATTTTGAGGACGTTTTGGGTCATTTGGGAGTCCAGCTGCGTGTGCGTCGTTTTGAGTGTGTTTTTATGGTGTAATCGAGTTGGATTAGGGGCCAGTTATAAGGCAGTAACAATGCTAAGTTTTCAGACCGTCTTGGAAGTTATGTTCGTTCTATCATTGTGCATTCTTTGGTTTGGTCGAGTAGTGCGAGGTGTAGCTGTATGATGGGCCTGGATGTCGATGGCGTGAATAGGAGGGATGTTGGTGTTGCTGGTACGTACTTGGCCGTGAGTAGTTTGTGTTGATCGAGTATAACGGGAGTGTGGYGTGKTACGTAAAATTGGCATGGGTCTCATACTSCTGCGAAACATGGATGGTGTATGTGCATGGATTTTATAATGTTAATGAGTCGTCAAGTATCTTGGTATAAGACGGTCTRAGTCAAGTCCTTGTTATTCATTTATAACACACACCCATTCTTATAATAATGAATTGTAAATATGGAGTATTAACCCGAGTTCGAGCCCTTGCAACTACAACACCCCCATTCCATAAATCCTAGATTCGCCACTGCTCACATAGATATCTTTTGATTCTCCCTCTATCTTAAAGTAAGGTTCACACTTTCCGTTTCTACTTCGCAATAAGGTTCACACTTTACTTTATTCCTTTTTTGTCTGTTATTTGTGATATATTGTGATTTATGGTTCCACATTTCTCAGCTTGAATTTTTCTCCACACATTCGTACCCCTCTTACATCTAGTTCCTAAGAGGGTATAAAACTTATAGGGAGACAAAGGGAGGACTATCTCCATACAATCCTCCAGTCACTGAGTTAGATGTAAATGCAAGCTTATATGGCATCTGTTCTCAATGCTCTGTCATACAATAAAGCTTGGCGAGTTTGAACTGATCTTTTTGGAGGTGTTTTGACTGTTTAATTGAGTTGCTTGATTGTCCTTTAAGTCCTTTATGTAGTGTAATCATGAAATTTGGAAACTATCATCATAATTCTACTGTAGGTCTGTACATGGTTTACTGTCTAGTAGAGTGGGCTATTGTTAATCTGTTTAATAGAGTGACTTTGCGCACTTCCCTTACCTGTGCGCTTCATATGTTTGCGGATGTGCGAAATCTTTTTGCAAGTGTCTTAGAATCAAAAAATTGTGATTACCTGAATTTATGGCATGACTCCCCTATCCCTTCCTTTTATGTTCCTCCCTCCATCCCACTTACACTGCCCCCCATTTGATGTTGGTGGTCAATTGATGTTGGTTATGACAGTATATTTTCTCACCATATACAACAAGTACAACTTAAAATGATAACATGGAAATAGTCATTTTGGTAAATTAAACATGATAATGTCTTCATTGTATTTCTGCATATTTCTAGAGGAAGTAACGGTCAAAGTTAACATTGATTGCCACCTGTTTTCGGTTGGTGGGATTACTTTTTTTTTTTTTTTTTTTTACCTATGTTCCAACATTCTGCTTTTGATTTCAGGAAGAGTATGACACACACGATCCCAAAGGCCAATGTCCAACAGTATTACCGTTTTTGCGCAAGAGATCAAAAATCATTGAAATTGTAGCTATTGCCCTTTTGGTCTCGCATTTTGTTTAGATTTAGTTTGCTATAATTTAATGGCGATTTTGCTGTAAAGTGGTTGAGTGGATTATGGTGATCATATAGACTTGAAAAGTCAAATAAGCATCAAGACAGGGGGGTTGTTCGCAAAAAGGCACCATTGTTAGTGTACTATTATGGTGATCATATAGACTTGAAAAGTCATATGGTGATGTATTATCCTGTTAGCAGTACGGCAATGTTCTTGCTGGTTTGTCAGGTTGTAGGGTTGTAGGTTTTCTGTAATTGTGGTGCAGTAGGGTTTTTAATCAATTTTACTATATTGTTAGGGCGATACACCAATTGAGGCATTGAGCATGTAGTAACTAGTAACTGGCCCTTCATTAAGTGGTTTTTCTTATAGAAAAAGATCCCCTTTGGTAAGGAGATGGAGAGGAGTAGGAATGGATCGAATGAGTTTTCCGTCCAAATCTTTCTTGTGCAGGAGAGATTTAATTTTCCCGGTAGGAGGTAAATATAGGGATCCATTTTTAAATCCTTCCCTTTCATAATGCTTGATCTTGATTGTACTGTTAAACATGGAAAATTGCCCCCACCCTTTCCCTCTAAATCGGGTAAATGTGAGTGACTGAGAGTCAAGAAGATTTTTTATTAATTTCTTGGTGATTGGCACTTCTGAGGTTCCACATTTTGATGTACGATTTTGTTTTACGTTATATGTGCTGTTAGCTTAATTCCGTTTTTTTTTGTTGCAGGGTAATCACTACTTGGTCTGGTGGATGCGAGTAATTTAGTGTGAAGATACAAGAATAAGAATCCATAATTTTATGGGATGGATTCACCCGAGCGAGTTAGAAATTATCCTGGAAGGAAAGCAGACGAGAGCTTAGATGACAAGAGGGAGGTGGTTGTGGACGATGGAGAATTGGAGGGCAGTGGGAAAAGGAAGCATAAGTTGAGTAAATCGAAAAGGTCAAGTGCTGGGGAAGATATCGATAGTTGGGAAATCAGCGGAAAGAGAAAGAGCTCTGGAGATAGAAATGAGAGTAGAAGGCAGTCAGGTGGTTCAAGCAAAGGAGATATTGACGAAGGTGACTTTGATGTGAAAAAGGATTCTAATTCCAAGTATGAAAAGAAGAGGCATGAGTCCAGTGCCTTGGAAAAGTTGAGCAACTGGTACCAGGACGGAGATTTAGAGAACAGGCATGACGGAGGAGATAAGTCCGGACATAGAAGCCATTCAAGAGGTGATGATAGCGAGAGGAATGCACTAAGGAAAGGTAGTTCTAGGTTTTCTGACCGTGAAGGTTCACATAGGAGAAGCAAAAGCAAGGATGAAAGGTCTCGTGATGGGGAGGACGAAAAGGCAATTGAAAGGGATGCATATCATTCTGAAAGAAAAGAGATTAGCCGAGAGAAGGGACAGGGTTTTTCTGAAGATGTAAAGACCAAAAGAAGATGGGACGAGTCTGGTACACCTACAAAAGCTGAGGATGGTAGTATCGTGGGAAAATCTGATCCAAAAAATGGGTCCGGCTCTGATTTCAAGCAGGAGAGCACTTGTGAAAGAAGTACATCTTCCAGACTTGATACAGGTGAAGGGAAAGACAGAGCATTAGAAACATCTAGTGATAAGGGTAAATCCTATAGTAGGGAGGATAGAAAGATTGATTCTGACAAGTCCAAAATCAGAAGTAGATCAGATGCTGTAGAAGAAGATAATAAAGGTAGCCCACAGATCCGTGAAGATAGAGCTGGTAATGAGAAAACTGAAAGGCAAAGGGAAGTTAGAACTTCTGGTCGTGAAGCTGTAGATAATCGAGATAGATCATCTAATCTAGCTGAGGATGGTAACAATTTGATGAGAGAAAAAGCTGCCAGAGAAGCTGGGTATTCCCGTCGGTCCAGAAGTCCTGACAGGAGTAGTAGGGTTCGCCATGACTTGGAGAACTCTGAGCCAGAATATGATAGGAGCAGTAGCCTAAAGCGCAAAGATGTTGAAAAAGATAGCTCTCGAGATGATAGAGGTAAAGGTAGAGAAAATAATTGGAGTGATAGGAACTGGGAAAGGGAAGGATCTAGAGAAAGTTGGAAAAGAAGGCAGCAGGCTGGTAATGACCGGGACATAGATTTTATTCATGATCATGATAGAGAGCGTGAATTGCCTAGACGTGGTCGTGATAGAATGGATAATGATAGGCTTATAGGTCGACCTGGGAGTAGAAAAGATGGCAGGAGTGAAGCTGTTAAGGCCTCTACGAATTTTGGGATTTCGACTGAGAATTATGATGTGATAGAGATACAACCAAAACCTCTTGACTATGGAAGAGATGACACTAACAGTGCAAGGAGAACTGAAGCTGTTCCACTACATGATCCAAAAGTGACCATGCATGATGAATTCACACGCACAAAAGATGACTTGCATAGAACTGAAGGACATGTGACATCTGGTGACAATTCCATTATTAAAAATGCTGACGACTCTGCTTTGATGCAAGATCATAATTCATGGAGGGATGATGTTGATGGCAGGGCAGGCAGACCGAGGGGCCAGCAAGGTTCTTTTTCTGCCCGACCTTCTGGAGGCCAAAATTCTAGCGGTGTTTCTCAGTCTTTAAGTACCAATCAAGAACAAAGTAGCTTTGGAAGGGGGATTCAACAGGGTCCAAGAGGCAGTAGGCTTGGTAGAGGTGGTAGGGTCAGGCCTCTTGGAAGAGACAACCAACAGGTCAGCATGCCGATGCCCTTGATGGGATCTCCCTTTGGACACCTTGGTATGCCGCCACCTGGTCCCATGCAGCCAATGAACCCGGGTTTATCCCCAGGTCCTCCAGTTCCCCCTGGTGTTTTTGTTTCTCCGTTTCCTCCACCTGTTTGGCCTGGAAATCGAGGTTTTGATATGAGCATGTTGCCTGTCTCACCCGGTGTTTCTACACTTCCTCCGGGGCCACCTGGGCAGCGATTTCCTCCTCATATGGGGAATCCTCCAAATCCAGCCTTGTTTTATAATCAACCTGGTCAAGGAAGAGGTATGCCTCCAAATGCTCCTGGCCCTGGCTATAATGCTATCGTGCCTATTCATCGAGGAAATTCTAATGAAAAACTTTCCGGTGGTTGGGTTCCTCCTAAAAGTGGTGGCCCTCCTGGTAAGGCTCCATCCAGAGGAGAGCAAAATGATTACTCGCAAAATTTTGTTGACACTGGCATGCGGCCCCAGAATTTTATAAGGGAGCTGGAACTAACCAACGTTGAGGATTATCCAAAGCTTCGGGAGCTTATACAAAAGAAGGATGAGATTGTTGAGAAAGCATCAACTCCTCCCATGTATCACAAATGTGACCTTCGTGAGTTTACTTTGTCTCCTGATTTTTTTGGGACCAAGTTTGATGTTATACTTGTTGATCCACCTTGGGAAGAATATGTCCATCGTGCACCTGGTGTTACAGATCATATGGAGTACTGGACATTTGAAGAGATCATGAATCTTAAAATTGAGGTAATTGCTTTGAAATGTCATCTAGTTTATTAGGGAAAAGAAGATAAAGAATTTAGGGAAATTCTCATGTCTACCCCTCTGTTATTGACAATTCTAAGTTGTACCTCTCCTTTCCCCATATCCCCACTAATACCCCTGAAGTCTATCATAATTCTTAACCGTGACCAATCTAATCTTAGGCGTCACTTAAGTCTGTTAAGTGGTTACGTGGCTCAGCTAATAAGATGACTAGATGATTATACTACTACGTGGCATAATGAGCATGGTATTGACAGCAGTTTATAGTTAGTTAGTTACCCATCTTTCCGAATCTTTTCTCCATTTTTGCAGACATTTCCCTCCAAATTCATTCGACATTTCCTTCCATTTTCTTGAGATCTCTCCTTGTCAATTAATCTCCCTTCTCCTTTCATTCATATCTTCTACGTCCTCAATATCATCATCACCATCAAATGGTGAGTAATATCCATTAGTATGAATATTCACACCCTTCATCAACACGACAACATAGTCAACCCTCATGCTACCTTTTATCTCCTTTCCTTTTCTCATTGCCTTCATCACCATTTCCGACTGAAGTGTTTTTAGGAACATATATTCCCTTCATTTTAGCCCTAGCCTTAGGTAGGGCCTTAGCCCTTAGGAATGTTAAAGCTATTTTCGTTATTTGTCCTTTTGTTTAATATTGGACTTCCACTTGTTGACAATGGTGTTAGAACATTTGTACTAGGTTGAGGAGTAATTTCATTTGCTTCTCTCTGCCTTAGGATTGGTGATAATGATTCCTGAGTATTAGTGTGACTAGTATAAATGAAATTAGGTTTTCTATTTCTCCATTCTTGCAGTTCATCCCTCTTAGATTCCCTAGTAAAAAGAAAATTACTCATCCCTAATTTCAGTTTGAAATTCAAATCAATAAACCCTAAATCAAGAATTCAAGATAATAAGTGATAAAAAGAGTATCTGTACTTAATAGTAAAAATTTGGGGGAGAAAAATGAAATTTTGAACTCAGAAATGCAAGGTATCAAAAATGCAGAAAAAGTATCATTAAAAATTAGGGAGGAAACGTAATCGAAGTGAAAAATTTCATTAGCCTTGGGATTGAGGCGCTGCGTGCATCTAGATGAAATTTCAGTAAACAGTGGTAGAAACAGTGAAGTTGAAGGGTTTGATTGTGGTAGGGAGAACAGGGGTTTTGATTGTGGTAGGAAGAATAGGGGTTTTAATTCTAACACGTACAATCGTCATCTTATGAACTGAGCCACATCAGCACTGAACAGACCTAAGTAACGCCTAAACTGAGATTGGTCACGCTTAAGAGTTATGATGGACTTCAGGGGTATATGGGAAAAAGGAGGGTACAACTTAGAATTGTAAAGGGGTACACATGAGAATTTCCCAAGAATTTAAGTCTGTCTTGGAGCTTGAGAATAGATGCATTTAAAACAACACTGCATAGTACCTATGCTTGAATTTATGGTTGCAAATGCCAACTGGAGAGGGTTAAACTGCTGCTATATTTTTGTTTTAGGCATTATATATGATGCTGTTTTCTTTCCGTGGGTTTGAATTTAGTTTTCTAGTGAGGAGATCTGCCTTTCTAATAGGGATCTTTAAATTTCTGCATACTATGAAGTAGAACTTTGCTAATTGCTTTTTCTTTTTCCCCGTGCTGTCAATACTGAGTTTTGTATAATTGGTTTGCATCTGCAGGCTATAGCAGATACCCCTTCTTTTATTTTTCTATGGGTTGGTGATGGTGTGGGCCTGGAACAAGGGCGACAATGTCTGAAAAAGGTACATTATGGTGGAATCCTCTTTCCTCTCCTATATTTATTTTAGAATTTTTTATCCTCTTCAAGCATGTATGACTAATTATGAGTACTAAAGCAATCTTGCAATAAAATCCTTGGCTAACAAAAATTATCTTGGTACATTTTTTAATGTATTCCACTTTGTTTCTGTCATTGTGGCGGTCAGTGGGGATTCAGGAGGTGTGAGGACATATGCTGGGTGAAGACCAACAAAAACTCAGCTACTCCAGCATTAAGACATGATTCTCATACTTTATTTCAGCACTCTAAGGTTAGTCCATATCTCGATTATTGTCAGTTTGATGGTGAAATGTTTATCTCTTGAATTGCCTTTTCATTTTTCATGTAGGAACACTGTCTAATGGGAATAAAGGGAACAGTTCGTCGCAGTACTGATGGCCATATAATACATGCAAATATAGATACAGACGTCATTATCGCGGAGGAACCTCCATATGGTATGCACTTCTCTTGCTATATTTGCGCGTGTAGCATTATAGGCTGTTTTTCTTGTTAAGTCAAATATGCTTGGGATAATCAATTTTTATCCATTGATTATGGGGCTTCTGAACTGGGCAAGAGGTGCTTGCTACAATGACGAGCACATACGTGGTGGTAATTTGTAAAAAAACGCAAATACGTGGCGGTTATTTGTAATTTTTCCTAATTAGTACTCCGTAGCATACTTGGTGTATTTTTGTTATCTCAGTTAGGAGCAAGAATGCAAGATGAATAGATGATGAGGAAGATGCTCTATAAGAAAACGGCGAAAGAAAATATAATAGGAGAACCCTTTGTTTTCTAGGGTTTAAGTGAGCGGGAAACAATTTCATGTGAGATAGACACGTGTCCTAGATTATGATTAGTGGCTCTTGTTTTATATGTTTATATAGAAGATGTGTGATATTCACTTGTGTAGTTATCAAAATCGTGTTTTTATAGTCACTTGCGTATATATGCAGTTTTAGTTGCTCATGAGAAAAGGGCTTTGGGCTTTATATCCAAGATATTTTTGGTAATTTTTATGCAGGTTCCACAGCTAAACCTGAAGAGATGTACCGAATAATTGAGCATTTTGCTCTTGGCCGTAGGAGACTCGAGCTTTTTGGGGCAGATCACAACATCAGAGCGGGGTGGCTAACTGTTGGTAAAGGACTATCAGACTCAAATTTTGACAGTGAGGTAATGTTTCCGAACTTTGAAATGAAATTTGTTGTATTCAGACAAAATTTTGAGGGTCATCTCATCTGTGATGGTGTTCTTTTATGAATTCGATAGTTTAGCACTCGAAATTTTCAACTGAGGCGTGGTTTTTTAGCTGTGCTCTTTAAAGTTCACTTTGTAATTTCTAGTCTATTATAGTTCATACGGAGCATAATATTTAAGTCTTGTATGTTGAATATCTGTTATTTGTTTGGTTCCTAGTCATACTTTTAGGAAGTTTTAAGCGCTTAATCTGCAAATATCGTTAAAGTAGGATGATCGCTTGAGATTTTGTAGAAATTTACCTTAGTAATAATGTATGTGGTGTAACATCTTTTTTGGGGATGTAACATTATTTATTGGGGTAGCATCTATGATTTCTGGATTAGGAGTTTTACACTCATTCTCCACCATACAAAACACACCTAAAAGGGGAACTTAAATTGGCTAGGGCAGACCAAAATGGAATATGTAACTATGACTGTGAGTTTGGACTTGCGAGTGACAGAGGGATATAATACGAAAATCTGCACTTGAGTATTTGGTCTAGACTCTAGAATTGATTTTGGTGCTTTCAAGCTATTCAATTCTTAATGTAGGTGAATGTTTTTTTGCAGGCGTTTGTGAGAAGCTTTGCTGACAAGGATGGGAAAGTTTGGCAGGGTGGGGGAGGACGGAACCCACCTCCAGAGGCCCCACATCTTATCCTGACCACACCCGAGATAGAGTCTCTTCGGCCGAAATCCCCAATGAAAAATCAACAGCAGTTGCAGCAACAGCAGTCAAACTCCATTTCCTTAACCACTGCTAATTCCAGCAACAGAAGGCCTGCAGGTAATTCTCCCCAAAATCCACCTGGATTTAGCCTAAACCAGGAAGCTTCTAGCTCAAACCATCCCGCACCCTGGGCGCCACCAATGGATGCCTTCAAAGGTCCAAATGAAGCATTTGACATGTATGGTGGTTACAACATGCACCCGGTACCGCCACCAAATGGCGAGTTTCCTGATTTTGACCCTCAAAGGATGATGGGTATGATGTAGCCCTTGGTCAAATCTTGAATAGGTTTAGAGATATATACAGCCACTCACTTTTACATGAAATTGATGGGATATAGAATAAGCTTGCGGGAGATGAGGGCTTATGCGACAATTTGGTGACTGGAAGGATCTTTGAGGTTGCTTGAAAATGGGGATTTCGAAAATTAATTACTTTCGGCGCGGTTCAAGGGTCAAAATGTCCCTTGTGTAGTTTGCTTTGGCATTGAAGTGTAGCGGACCTCACGTTTGCGGGTTTGGTGTGGCAAAATGGTGACATCCTTGGACCGTATTAGCGAGATGCCAATGTTTAAGTTTATCTTGGCCGTGGATGTAATAGCTTTGAGTTAAAGTGCAGTACATTGCGTTTATCTGGCCAAACTGTTGTGAAACTTCTTCTACATGTATAATTGCAATTTTGGGAAATTGTCATTTATCCTGTAATTTATCAGACCTTACTTTGCTGTCCTTCTAATCACCTCACATCGGCGTTTCCTGGTAAACAAACGTATGCAGTAAAGTATTTTAGAACAATGATCCTTTGTATTCTTATGTCTAAGCCTCCAAGGATCAAATTCAAGATTCTTATATATTGAATCTAGTATAAACAAAGATAGCGAAAGAAAGACTAGTTTTGTATATAACTGTGAGCTTTGGGTATGACCATATGACCGATGTATTTATATAAAATATAGATAGTTGTTAGATATTAATAAGGTAGAATATAGACATAGCTTCGTTTAGAATTGAACGTCTATGTAAGACGCCGTTCTACTACAGTTGAGTAGCCTAGTGAGTTAGCCAAGATTGATGCTTACACGAATTGTCATTATTGTGACGCTGCCTTATCTAGTTTGGTACTTCGGTACTTTAGTATATCCCGAGTGAAAATCTCATCTAGTCACTAAGCTAATTTCCATAAGAAGAATTTTTCTTTTTTTGGCAGCACATAAGAAGAATTGAGATATTGATTTATTTGATTAGCACTATTTTTGAATAATGAGTTTGAAATGTTTATTACTTTATTATGTTTTAGACATGATTTATTAATGTTTTAAATTTTCAGGTAATGCTAATATATTGATTTATTAACATAATTTGGGCACTGTTAATAAAAATCGTGTGATAAAAAGCAACACTCAGTTGAATTCCCCCAAGGAGATATCAGCACCCCAAAAATATTGTCACGGACATAATCCTGTTTAAGCTTAAGACGGGTCAAATAATTACCACCTTCATAGATATTAGCAAAAGAATTGTCTTTATCACTATAAGTGGCATATATTTGACGGTTTTAATGAGACGGATATATAGTCAGCTACCTACTTTTCCCACCGTGCCATATCTCAGTTGTTACTTCGTTATTTCACCCACGACAATCAAGAAATGTATCATTTTGAACCCGACGATCACACATTTTCCGGTTTCCAAACTGACGGATTGCTTGTCCCTTTCCATAATTACATTGGTGTTTGTTTTATTGTGGCGGGTTGCGTAAATGGTGTTCTTTGCTTGGTTAATGATTTTAGCGCTGAGGGTACTTTTAGCGTGCTTACTTTCTCCAAGTTGTTTACTATGGTGTTCTGGGTCCTAATCCTCCTTTCAAAGACTTGATTGTAATCAAAATATCTAAACTTGTGCTTTTACACCATGTTTATGTTTAAATCGGATATTACTGGCATTGTCCGACCAAGTGTTTGCTAACGTGTTCTAGTTAAATGTCTGTTTGAATTCAAGTTCCTAATCATCGTATCTTTGGTTTATCAAAGTGGGTACATTTGTTTTGGCTGGCATGTAATTCTCGGTTCCATGTTTGCTGAAAGGTAAAGCTGCATATATCCGACTCCTTGTCTTGACGTAGAGATTTGCTTCTGAGATGACTAATTTGATGATGTACAATTTAGATAGTGTATGATTCAAAGAACGAGACCATGTTAGCTGTAATGAATGATGCCCTCATTTTGCCAAATATTTGACATTGAATAAACGATATTATATTAATTTAACCGATTATAAGAGGGTGAATTGAACTGAATGACGCCTGATTCTGCCAAATATCTGACATTGAATAAAAAAAAGTTTAACTGAAATGAATTTAATAAAGTTGAACAGAATTTAATAGAGCTGAACTGAATTGACTCGAACTAAAATAGGAGTTAATTTGTGATGAAATGAACTGAACTGAACTGAACTGAAATGAGCTGAAATTAGATCTGCTAAACGGGCCGGGTTTGAGTCAGGTCATTTTCGGGTTGACTATTATTGTGGATAATAATCGGTTTGCAACAATACATTCAGATCGGGTTATAATCGTTCAACAATTCGGATTCGGTCAAGTTCGGGTCTTAAATTCGGGTGGCAAGTCGGGTTCAGGTCAGGTTATTCGAGTCGGTTCAATTTTAGCAGGTCATTGGGTTTTAATGGTGAGCAAATTTCACAAGTCACCGAAGGCAATAGAAGCATGATGAACCAAACCCATCTACCACTCTCACTACTCCTAATTCTACTACTACTCATCCACCAAACCACCGTTCAATTCAGCAATGCCGGCAAAATCCATATCACAGACGACCTCGACGACGTCGTTGACGACGAAGAAGACGATGATTGGATTAATTGGGGCAAGAAGAAACCAAGCCCATCACCTCAACCCGATTTTAACCCATCTGATTTAGACTCTATGGACCCGGCCCAGATCCAAGCTGAGATGTCTAAGTTTCAAACCGGACCCGGTTTCGGGTTCGTTAAGCTTAGATTAGGTGTTCAAAGAACCCAGGTAATCTTAACTTTTATTGGGTTTTAATCATATTATTATGGTTTCATATATACAATTTGTGAATTATGTTTGTTATGTTTTATTATTGGTTAATTTGGATCAATGGCATTGTGTATGATGTACTACTATTTGATGACAAAGTTAATATGTTTATACTTGTGAGAGTCGGTTTCTCATTAAGTTATTCCGATGCCTTTTTGTGTTGGGGTGATTGTTGCTCAAATAACTCTTTAGTTTGGTACTTATTTTCATGATGATCGTAGCCATTTTATCGACCGGGAGCATTTTAGTAAGTGCACCATTTTATATCATTAGTACATGTTGTATGACTTTATTGTGAGGCGGTCTTTTTGCAGACATAACCTAATTTGGTATAGGTTGTAATTTCCCAACAGGTTGAGATGCCAGTCTGTGATTTCGAGCATATATCATATATTTAGTCAGAAGTTGTATGTTTTTCAAGGGTTGATAATGGTTGGTTTGGATTAATGGAATTGTTAGTGTGAGTTTTTTGATGAGAAAGATCATATCTTTGTTATAAAAGTGGTATTCCGTAGTCTTTTCTTGGTTGGCATGCAATTCTGCTTATATCCGACCCCCTTGTCTGGACATAGTGATTTGTGTCGGCGACATTGAGGGTGTGATGTTGTTGTCATCTGCAAAACCATTGGTGAAGTAGTCAACTTGGGCAAAGATGATTAATTTGGTGATGTAGGAGCACAATTTAGGTTTCGAGTATAGTGTATGATTCAAATCTCAAAGAATGAGAACATGTTAGCTGTTAATTGACTTTAAATGAATGATGCACTGATCCCGCCCTGTATCTGACATTGAACATGTACAGATTCTTCGTCTTCAGTTGGTGTTTGTTTTTGTAAAAGGTGTAAAAAAAAAAGAATACAATTGCATCTATTTCTGCTATTATGTTATACTCGTACCAATATTTCATTTTATCAGTTGATGGATGTATTAGCTTGTACTAAAGCTCAACATTTGTGGAATTGACTTACTCAGGATGAAGTTTCTGAGACGGCAATGAAATGGACCAAAGTTTTGAAAACGGGAGGTTTAGAGGTGAAGTTCATGGGGGTGGATCTCAGTACCGTTATGTTCACAATGGAGGCAGGACAGGACATTGATGAGGTATGATATTTAAATTGTTTCCGAAATCACGTTTCATAATTCAGATTTGATCATTTTATCAAGGAATTTGCTCACTTGGATCTAAAGATGTGTTGTTTCATTCTTATGTCTTAGATGTGCTAGGTATATTGCTTTTGGTAATGTAGAACCTTATGATTTCAGTTTCTTTTGGGCGTAAACACTCGCTATTGGTTGGTTTTGGAATATGATAGAATAAAGCAGAATGACTCGCTAAAATGTTTGTGTTTCTCCTATTGAATAATAGCAACTGGTTCATGTATTTCATGACACATTTTTTATTAATAGTCAAGAGTCATCTAAAAATAGTCTCTTTGTTATCAACACAAAAGGGTAGGACTGTATATTTTCAACCCCTACCTCTCCATGGAATGAGCTTTTAGGGCACCGGAATAATGCTTTTGTATAAATTGAGGTCCTATGCCAATGTGATGGAATTAATTGGAAATGAATAGAATTAGCATATCCTTGTATAAGCGGGGTTAAGAATTTTGCTTGTTTTTCCAGGTGAAGGAATTCATATTGGAGCAGAAAGACGCATATGAAGTCAAAATAGGGAACAATGCTTACCGCAGACCAGGAGATCCTCCCCTAGAGGAGGTCATTGAGACGCTGCGTAGAGAGAAAGATAATAAAGATGAACTTTAGGTGCAAATCCTAACTTCTAGTTTATTCACTAATTTCTTTTGTGGAAATGTCATCATATATAACAGAGTAACAAATTAGAAATGTTATTGTTTTTCTTAGTAATGAATTAGAAATGTTATAATTTTTCTTCTTTCCTTGCTGTGTTCTTGTTTCGTTGTCATTATCATTGTGTCTTAGCTATTAGCATGTATGAGCGCAGCACTAGTACACAGCACAATCTAAAAGGGGCCTTTTTATTTATTTATTTTACTGTAGAGAGGTCAATAAACATATGTTGAGTGCTGTCAGTGGGACCGCCTCATTCACGATGGAAGTACAGGTTAAATGACGGGCTATCGACCTTCTGAATATGGGAAAAACTAGGATTCTTTATTCTCCCTTGAGAAATGCTTTATTTTTCGTATAGCATTCCCCTGCCTGCTATAGTGATGTAGCTTATCTGGGAAATTTTGTACCCACAGTTGTAAAAAAAAAGACGGAATCGAGTCAAGTATGCATCAGATAATGTAAATGCTGTCCAACTTTGATGTGTAGTGATGTAGCTTATCTGGGAAATCTTGTAGCCTACATGAGAGCATTCTAACTGCATCAAAATTGTCCATCATCGGAATATGAAAGCAGCTATAGTTCTGCATTTACTTACGCCTGCACACTGCTGTGTGATGCTAATACAGGGAATTGATCTGGGCTAGGTGATGTGCTTCTCAGCATTGAAAATCATATTTTGCCGGTTTAAAAATTTACGTGGCAGCATTAACGTATACGGTGCCTTGTATGATCGCATTTTTTGTTTGGTTTCTGTATATTTTGTCCACATTGCTGCTTGCATATGGCGGACATAAATAATTTCACTAATTTGGAGTTACTTTTCTTCAAGTTAAGCATTTAGTTGTCAGGAAAACTGGGTTAAGATGTAATTTTTGATGGGAATCGGGCACCCCTACTTCAGCTGAGCGCTAAGATGATGACGAGAATTCATGTGATTATTGACATGAGACCTTTGGTAGCCAGATTTTTGCCGGAGTATGACAACTCAGACGATACAGTTTTCTTATGACAGGAGCTGCAAACAGCTTTATACTGTAATGATTCTTTCAACTATGGTTATGATTCCCTTTGTTCGACCTACTTATAGAGAGCTGGGAACGGTATGAAGCTCGCTTTATTTCGGAAGTAGGAGAGTGTACTTGTAGAACTTGGTGCAAGTACAAGGGTGGGTGGTTAGTTTAAGCTTCTGCTAGAAAGTTATTAGTCACTTAATTATGTGTGATGAAGTTGATCCCATAATCACATCTTTCACAAATGTTGTTTTTCGCATGAAGTTAGGGTTTAACTTGATACAATTCTTGTTACTTGAGATTTTATTCGTGTCTGAATGAGCCCTATTATTCAGTTAAATTAAACTCCATTCAATACACCATAAAATGTGATATTATAATGACTTCAAGTTATGAGTCATCGAGTGCCAAAAACATGGCAAGATGTACATCCACCCATGCTCTATTGACGACGTTTGAACCCCTAAGAATACCATCTCTAACGACTGACCAACTAAACTAGTGAGATCTACTATAATATTATTTTGACAAAATACCCTTTTATAGCTACGTTATTTATATATTGATGAGAACAATTTTTACGCAATATTAGTGTCAAACCGCTTTTTAAGAGACAAAATTAATTAATAAATGTTTAAATATAAATTAAAAACAAATAATGAAATAAATCTGCATACTTCCATTTACACATCTAAAAACGAGAAAATCACATGTTAAACTTTACTTTTCTAGTTTACGTGATTTGTAAGTTATCACATATACCCGATGGTATAGCTAATGCAAACTGGACTCGTCAACCCAAAAAAAAAATACTTCATTCACCTTGCATTGTCTTCTATTAATTTTGGCGCCAAAAACTGAAGTACTAAAAATTTAATAAACCTCACAATATAATGAATTAACCGCAAATTCTCTCTTTAACTCTCTTCATACTCACCATATATCGCCGACGGTAAATTAATTTACCCTTTTCTCGCTACAATTACATCTCTCTATAGATACGGTAATTATCAAGGTATTCTTGTAAAACCCTAATTTATCCCCCAATTTTGCACTCTCTTTTCATACTAATTTCCCCCTTTTAGCGGTAGTGAAGGCTTATTATCTTCAATCAATAAGCTTTCCTTCTAATTTATCATGTTTATTCAATGCTGTAATCACTGTATCCTTATTATATTCAATATAGTTTGATTATCTTGTATAAAGTTGCAATCTTTGAGTATTTTACTTGATTTTTAGCACTATTTAGGAACTGGGTATTTTACTGGTGAATTAGGGTTTATGTTTGATTATATGAGATTTTATAATCTTGTATAAAGTTGCAATCTTTGAGCATTTTTTATGGTTTTTAGCACAATTAAGGAACTGGGTAATTTACTGATGAATTAGGGTTTATGTTTGATTATATAAGACTTGATATTCTTGCATAAAGTGGCAGTCTTTGAGCAATTCTTATGGTTTTTGGCCCAATTAAGGAACTGGGTATTTGAGTGGTGAATTGAGGTTTTTGTTTGATTATGTAAGAGAGTTTGTTATTGTATTAAGTTGCAATCTTTGAACATTTTTCTTGTTTTTGGCACAATTTAGGAACTGGGTATTATAGTGGCGAATTAGGGTTTTTGATTGATTGTATATTATGGGTGAAGAAGAAAATCTAGGGTTAACGCGAAGAACAACGAGGTTTTTAGCATCAAATAGTAATTTGGAAGTACCAAGGAAGAATATTTCTCATGTAGCAACAATAAATGACCTTATATATGGTGTTGATGATAAGCCTTTAAGCTTGGATGAGCTTATTTCTCGATTTCCTGGTCGAAATACTCAGATTTCCGATCTTCTAGCTCACTTGGGTCCGTTGAATTCCCCTATGCTTCCTTTATTTATATATGGCGGCGCTTCAATGGGGAAGACCAGCATTGTACTTGAGATTTTTAGGTATCTTAAGCGACCCTTCGTTTACTCAAGCTGTCGTACGTGTTACAGTCCTAGGATATTGTTTGAGTCGATATTGAATCAGTTGGCGCTTCATAAGAGGGATGAAGAGAATTCTTACTCGAGCTCTAAGAAATGTGATAAACCCTCTGATTTTGCCAATTACCTTCGAGAGGGGTTGTTGAATGTGTTGGACATTCTGAAAGGGAAATCTGCAAAATTGAGTTCGAAGAAGTTGGGTTCAGAACATGATCGTGGCAAAATAATATACTTGATTATCGATAACATGGAGCTCATTCGAGAGTGGGATAAAAGTTCAACCATTTTGCCTTTTCTTTTTGGTCTCTACCGCACTCTGGGGTTGCCTGAAGTTAGTATTATCTTCATCAGTAAAGCCTCCCCTGATACTTACTACTTAGGTTCTGGTTATATTGAGCCTATACCTTTATATTTTCCGGGATATACAGAGAGAGATCTTCGTGAAATCTTCCTGCAGAAAGAAGAGAACAGGGAACTGTATTCCTATTTTCTCGAGTAAGGATTTCTTATTGGTCTCAAATTGTTCTTAATGTTTTACTTTTTTATTTAAGTGCGAGCAAGTGACAATAAGAACGAGTCTTTTATACGACAGTATCTCATGTAAATATGTGATGCTAACCCAGTCCTTTATTCCTCATTTACTTTATAGGTTTAATGAGTTGGTCACACATGTGACACTATGTATATAAGTTTTTGTGTTTTAACATTATGCTAAATTTAATATCTGGCGCCTGGCTGCAATGATTTGTGCTTCTGTTTCCTGTATGCAGTATTGTACTGAAGATCTTTCTCAAAGTGACTAGACGAGTTGATGAATTATCTATCTCCTTCCGTCCCCTATATGAGAAATATAGTCAACCATTGAATGAACAAGGTTCAAGCTTTAGCTGGGATACTAAACAGAAACGGGAAGACTCAAAGAGGAGATTGTATAGCCATCTTGAGCCACATATTGGTCCTTTTCTCAATGAAGTATTTAGAGTTTCGTCCTTTGATGATGAAAAAAAAGCTGACAAAGCCAAGGGGAGAACCATTTCTAAGAAATTGGGAGCTCATTTTGAAGAACTGGAATTTAATATGTCTACTTCTGCAAAGTATCTTCTTATTTCAGCTTTTCTTGCCTCAAGAAATCCTGCTACACTTGATGCCTCGCTGTTTGATTCTACTGGAGGTCTTGATAACCGTAAGAGGAAGAGAAAGTAAGTTTCTTGGATTTCATGATGGTAGTTACTGACTTGTTGCATGATGACTTGTTTCCTGTTAATCACACTTTATATTAGTTTCTGGCAGTTGGTACCGTACACATTAATGTGACTGAAATAGTCTTTGGTACGACAGAGTGCTAGTTTTGAACATGCTTGTATTCAAAATTGAAATAGGCTTGGTTGTCTGCATTGCTGATCTTCACTTTGTTGACTTGCTGAAAGAGGTAGAATTCATGCTGCTTTTTAGTGTCAAGAAGAGGCTGTCTCCTCTTGATTCCCCTACCAAACATTTTCACTAAATGATGTGTACATCTAGAGCTGTCGAGTCAATAATTGTACATATTTGTACTGCATAATTTGTATATCTAGACTCTAGAGTATCGCCTATCTAGTTATTTAGGTTCAAAATTACTCTATACATTAATGTTTCGAGATTTTATCAGTATTTTATAGGGTTAAATAGGCTGATTTATGCCTAGTTTTATTATGTGACAACCCCAATTAAATTATCCCTGAAATCAAAATGTCAACCTAACTTTTGTTAATAAATGGCTATTTAGTCTCCCTGGACTCTGCAAAATTCATCCTGCATTGGTACTTTGCTTAGATCAGCTGTATTTGTTGTTGTTTAGGAGTTGTGATAAATCATTGGAGAAGAGGGAGCAAGAGGAGCAAGAATTACTCATGAAGGGTCCTGGAACGTTCCCCTTAGAAAGATTGTTGGCCATCTTCCAGTGCCTTACATCTTTTGCAGACATTTCTGTTGACGATGAGGTACAAGATGGTGATCTGCCTGTAAAAGAAGCAGATCAGAGTGACCTGACACCTAATGTTCTTTTGCAAGTGTCCAGTCTTTGTAGTGCCAATTTTATAACCAAGGGAGGGAGTTGCCCTTTAGAAGGCTCAACTCGTTACAAATCTACAATTTCCGAAGACTTGGCTCTGAAGGTGATTTCAAGCTTGTTGGAATTGAGTTTTCTTATTCCATTTTTTTTCTGATGAACCCGAAAGCACATTCTAATAATTCTATGGTGGTGGATTATGGTAGTATAGAGCAAAATGACTCATTTAACTTGACTCTGCTTCTGTTCATTGTCAAGTAGCAGCCAACCGATGAAATTCTCAACCTTTTTTGTGTCAAAAACATGGGTATGGCACTGGGGTAATGTTGTTTGTGTTAGAGGCAGGCACAACGCCTCTAATAGGAAAGGGCTACTACATGCGATCTATTGTACATAGAACTTCAATATCTGTAACTAGGCTGAGAGCACATCGGCAGTTTTTTTTTTTTGCTTTTCCACTGCACTTGGTGTATTTTGACCTCTCACTATTTATTTTCACACACCTACTTGCAGGTTGCAAGGAGCCTGAAATTTCCCCTTTCAAGGTACTTATATAGACGATGATTTTGAAGCGTTTGGAAGTGATTCATCAATGTGGATGCATGCTACAAATCGAAGAGCAAATTATTGGTTGATGACGTCAGATTCACTTCTTCATTGGATGACGTTTGAGACACAAGTTTCGTGTTGTGTAATCAGTTATATGAAACTCTTATGCTGTGTGATTCGAGGCTCTGTTCGAGGCATCCAACATGGGTGCATTTCTAAGCATTCAGGCTCAGCTACTTTTGATTAAACTCATCATGTTTTTGGCATGCAATGAGTCCACCTGTCATACTATGTCAGAGTATCGAACATGGATACGTCAGGTCGGAAGACGATGAAGAGTCGGTGTAACGTCACTATCATGACTAGTTTGAATTGAGAGTATATTTTAGCCTTTTGAGTGGAATGTCAAGTCCCTGATCTGCAGGTATGTTCTGGTGTCCTGTTCCCTACTGTACTCATATTTCTCTTCATGTTCCCTACTGTACCCATACTTGTTCTATTCATCTTGATTTATGAGCACAATCTTTTCTTTTTGCATTGTTTCAATCGATTCACTAAATTTCAACTTTGATAAAGTATCCTGTTAAAAATTTTCGGATTTGACTGTGCATCTAATGATTTTACTTGCATTGCATTCTCCATCCACATAATATGTACGCCGGATAATATATAATGCTCGCATCCTTCTTTCTTAACACTTGTGTTAGTCGTGTATCTATGCCCATCAAATGCGAGTATGGTGGTACTCGTAGAAACGATCTGATTTAAATATTTATGATTGATGAACAGTCTGAACTCTGAACCAAGTAAGTTGTCATGTATTAAAAATTACAACGAACTTTTACCAAATCGAAAAATAACCCAAGAAAACAAAAGTGATTATTAAAGGCTACTAATTTGCAACCTATATTTGCAATAAATACTCGAACCAGTTTATAATTTCATCCCAAAGTACGGCTCAACCAAAAAGCCATAGTAATAACTTTTTCGAAAAAAAAAAACAAGAATAATAAAATAAAACCATAATATAAATCAACAATTTTAAGTTGATTTCTTAGCAGCATGTATGGACTCAACCTTGCCATCGTTGCCACCGAGCAGCATATACTTGTCCTTCCGTGTTAACTGTGTGCACTCAAACCCTAACACCCCGGCCAACACCTTCTGCACATGGTTTGCCACCTCAATTGGTGTTTTACCGCCTTCTTGACATGTCATCTCTGGCGGTAACTTGTCAAGAAAAGTCACCTCGTATGTGGGTCTTGGGTTCATGAAGAAGAAATATGGATCCCAGAATTTCACCCCGCGGACTGTTGTTCCATGGAACATGTTTTGTCTACAGTTTATTGCCACCGGAACAATCCTGTTCACAAATCAAAGTCAATAACACTTGAATATTTCGGTTTGAACCCGTACACAAAAAATTGTGTTCCAATTATGTTGATGAAACTATACTAATTGTTATATGAGACAGTCTCGTGATAGTTTTATCGTCTTTCCTGTACTGATAAGTGGAAAGTAATTACCTGTCACTGAGCTCAGCAAAGAGAGCACTGAACCTGAGCAAGAAGGGTTCACGGCAAGTCGTCCCCTCAGGACAGACGACCAAATCGCCCTTCTTAAGCAACTCCTTAATCATAGCAGCATCAGCAGCACGGTCCCTAGTCAAAGCTACAGCTGGGATTGGAGATATAAACCTCGAGAGCTTTGACACACTGTAAGTCACACACGCAGGCTTCCGCCCTAGCGCCACTGCAATCTCTATTGGGTCAAGGGCAGTACGGTGATTGCACACATATAGGTTCCCGGGAGTTCCTGGTGATGGTGCTGGAGGTGGTGTTCCGCGTACTACTAGGTTAATTCCCATTAACGGGTATGTATATTGCACAATACGTTCTGGGAGTGGTAAATTGAAGTAGACCCTGATTAGCGATAATATGAACCCGAATGGCAACCAAATGTAGGTGATTAAGACATTGAGTGGCTCCGGTCGTTGTACAAGCCGTCCATCGTGGAAGATTATTCGTGATTTTAGACGGTCTAGTGGTAGTGGTTTCGCGTCCTTGTCTTGGTGCACCATGTACGCTTCCTGTGTTTTACATGCATGGATTATATTAAGTAATTTAATCGATATAATTATTTGAAATGACTTGACTTTATTTACCAAATAGTCGTCGAGAATATTTTTTTCCCTTTTTTACCGATTTAATAATTTGCCGATATAATTGACGTAAATTGAAACCTGCCCATAATAGGCATAAATTGACAAACATTACATGCAAACCAATATTAAAAATATGTGAAGGTGGTTTACATGTCAAATTAATTATAATAAATGTAATAATAATAGAATAAAACAAACCGTAGTTATAGTGTAAGCCACTTATATAAAAATTACGGTTGTATTATTAATCATAAATGGATATTTTTTTTAAAAAAAAAGAACCGTTTTATGATATAAAACCGTCTTATTTTAGAATTTGAGTAAAATAAACAATTGGTCGATAAAGGTTGGGTAGTCCAACAACAAAAGATGGCCATTTAATAACCGGCAACATGAGGCAGTTGATTATAAATAGTGTGGGACCCGAAACATATGCATATTGCTCACCTAATTTTCTGTCTATAATTAATCCAATTTATTAAGCTTTCAAGACTTTGATAGGGAATATACAATGTAAATGTCTACCTACATTCTTTTGTTACTTTGATCATTCCTCACAATTTTGGGAATATTATGTAATTCGCCATTTCGGTGATCAATAACTTACTTATTAGTCTAAACGTATTATGTTTCCGAATTAAGATTATGATATAATCTAAAAACTACCAAAAATCAGTGATAGAGCCAAAATTTATCGTTCTGAATTTTTTCCGATTGTTCTAGAAGGGTGACTAAATGATTGTTATGATTGCCTTTTTTTTTTTTTTTTTTTTTTTTTTGGAGACTCTTGTGAGAAAGAAATGACAAAGAAAGGCCTTACAAGTCTTAAATTTCATAACTTATTGGTTCACCAACCAACATATGTATTGATGAAGCACAAGCAATCCTCTTTTATTTGAAGTTTTACATGAGTAAGTAAGTTGATAAAAAGAAGAAAAAAACAAAAAGTGATTGAAGTTTCTTACTATTAGCTATACATAATTAATCAACACAACAAAAGTAATTTAACCTAAATTTCCATGTTACTTTTAATTGCATTAAATTGAACTTGATGTAATTGTAACAAATGATTAAAAGTAAATTGAATTAAACTGATCTAACGTAAACTGAACTAAAATAATTAAGTCCAAAAAGTAGCGGTTTATAGTTATTTAATTTCATCACGATATGTTGGTTAGTTCAAAAAAATACTAATCTAGTATGAGTTTAATTGAGCTGATCTGAACTGCACTGAATGGATACAAGCACACTATGCTATAGGTATGAGTTGACCGCTATCAAGTCAATGATCATCTTAATAAACTATAATTCTGAAACATAAGCAATAAGGAAAATGAGATGGCGACACCGGGTGTTACTCAAATTGAGTAACACCCGGGGTATAATGGTAAATTGCTRAAGTATTTTCAAATTTTAAAAGTGATGTGGTAAAGGGTAATTAAGGCAATTCAAGTATTACAATTAATTAACCAAATTAAAAGTTGTTTTAAAAAGGATAACTAAGAGATTTTTATGGTTGTTATCAACCAATTTTDYAGGCATTTAGTTGTTACATACTCCATGGACATCTATCACTTGCAGATTGCATAATATGAACACCGAACAATTCTTTCCCTTAATATGATCAAGTCATCTCTTCCCAATTTCATAAAATTAGCTAAATTGTGTTGCGTATTTTTTTTTCTATTAATTGGTATAGACTTATCTTTTTATTTCTTTTGTTAATTGTATGAAGGTATGATTTGAGGAAGATGAAGATGTGTGTTATGATATGTATTGTCGTATAATATTAGATATAATTTAGTTTCAATTAGTTTCTTTTTTTAATTTATTAATATAATAAATTGTAAATTACAGTTTTATCCCTACGATATTGGCGCAAAAACGAAAATTACTTCTTAATTTTTATTTTTTTATTATTTTTTATTAGGGTGTCGCCCTAGCACTTCCCAAGCAATAAATATACACAATTGGAGTATAAATGAAATTAAATGCCACTAAATATTTAAAAAAATTAACGCTATCAGTCAACTATTTAAAATCTAGTCTTTTTCTTTAAATATGAAAATATAATCAAGTTTAATCATAAACGTCAAATATATGAATGATATATACTCATGTAACACTGAATGCAACATGCAACATGCAACGTACGTGATCAAACATAACTAAACAATCTAACACATTCAAGTAGACTGTTACAATATAAAACCGATCATGTGACTCCAATCATGATCGGTTTAATATTCTAACCGCTTAAGCTTTTGGTTAGAGTTTCATGATCGGTTTTATATTCCAACATATACTACAACAACAAAAATTCATGAAATTAATACTAGGATCATTAATAGAAGTTAGATATTAAATCCTGCTTAAAACGGTGTTGAGTTAAGACCTCTCACAACCCTTTTTCATTTTAACATTATTTAAATCGTTGTGAGTGTCGTTTTAACTTAAGACACTCTTGAACACGAGTCTGTGATCGTTTTCATAAGGAGTACGTACCTTACAAAGAGCCATAAAATCATGGTCGGAAGTCCGATCACCTAAACCAACATCCGGCAAATCATCCCCAAACTCAGCCAAAATGGCCTTCCGTTTCATACCCGAAACCAAAACACCATCACCCGTCACAAACCCGGTAGCCCGTCGAGTCTTAGAATCAACCTCAAGATGTGTCCCTAACACCTTATCACCACCTAAATAATCCTTAATAAAAGGCTCAACCATAATAATCGGATTCGCCGTAACCACAACTTTCTTCCCTTGACATTTATCGAACATTTCGAAGCTTTCTCGCCTCACGTCCGCTGCGTAAAACCTCGGGAGCACGGCCCGGGCAGCGAGCTCTATGTCGCGTAATTTTAAACCCCTAAAGGAGATGAATATCATGGTTTTTATCGCTAGCGACTCGGAAATAAATAAATATGATATTATTATAAATGGAAGTGATAATAGTAAGATAAAACCTCTGAATAAACTTCCTGCTTCAATTGCTACTAACATAAAATATGGAAGTGATGAATTTGATCTTAGTAATGTTCCATCTAAATCTGCTGCTATTGTTTTGTAGGATTTTTCTTCTAATTTGCATTCTGATATTGGAGGAAATTTTGGCATTTTTAATTTATTTTTTTATAAAAAAAAAAAAAAAAAAAAAAAATTTGTATGAAGTTTTTTATTTTTAATTTTATTTTATGGTATGTTATGGTATTGGTATGAACTATGAAGTGAATGAAATGTGGGGTGGTATATTTATAAGGAGGGTTATGATTTTATGAAGGGTATAGTTATAGATAGGATGGTAAGGTTTGACTTTTAGAAAAAACACAAATATTAATAAAAATATAAGACTGTTGTATGGTTCCACCGTTCGACTGTATAAAAAAATTATTATGTAATATTAAAAATGACCACTTTTTATTATAGTAAAACGGTTTTTCTAAACTATCTTCACTGGGCACATGTTAAGAAAACAAAAAAGAAAGAAGTAGTCATTAGATGTATTTTTTATCAAAAGAGTAAAAGTAATAGTATGTTGTAATTTCGAAAACACAAAAACTTTAGAGAGACGGTTTCTCAATAGCGTTATTGAGAGACCTCTCACATAATGGGGGGGAGAGAGTTATTTAAAATTTATTTTCCATGTTATGTCTCCCACTAAATTAGTGGGAGACGGTCTTTCCGGAGACCTACTGTTTCGAAAAAAGGAACATACATCGGATGTATTATCTCCTACCTTATTTGTTTTTGAGTTTATGTGTATTTTTTCTTAGTTTATTAAAGTTTATAAATTAAATTTTAATTGTTTTTGTGAAAACTCAAATTTAATTAGCTTATATGTAATGTTTTGACTTTTGAGTTATAATGTAATTTTTTGAGCTTAATGTTTAAGTGAATGAATTCGGAAACCTCATAGTAAAACTTATAATTTTGGAGATAAAACTCAAAACCTTTATTATAATGCTCAAAAACTATATAATGGGTGGTAATACATCAGATGTATAATCTACTTACCGTGCAATTTTCCATAATAACACCATTTAATTCTTTTTTTTTTTTTTTTGGTTTTCTTATTATGTGCCAGGTGGATATAGATTAAAATAATCGACAATAAAATGACCACCTTTTAAAATGGTCATTGTCTATTACAAAAGGGTCGTTTTTTTTATGTGTGATACCATACGACGGTTGCAAACAATAATGAGAATTAGAGAAAAAGTAAGGAATGGAGGATAACTAGGAGGGTGTGGGTTGGCCAACGGTTGAATGATTTTTGATGGAGAAATTAAAGAATTAGTTTGGATTTTTGATGGTGTGAAGTGGAAAAAAGTTGGAACAAGTAGGAAGTCAGAAGTGGGTTGGAAGTTGAAGGTGTATTAAATGGAATTTTTAAAGTAGTGCTTAATACTCATATGGTGCTAGCTTGTGGATGGAGTTGTTTGGCTAATTTAAGATTTGATTAATCTCACAAGAAATGTTGTTGTTGGTGGTGTTTAGCTACTTTAATTAGGGTAATTTACATCTAAGTTCTTATCTTTTGTTTTGTAGAGAACATTAGTAAAGTTATTACTTATTATTTATTATGTTAATTTAGACCTGGTTAAACGGTTCGTTTGGTAATTTGGGTTTAATTAAGTTCAGTCTGGTTGAAGTAATAAGTAGGCTTATAACAACACTCAGTTCGGCTCAAAATTATAAAAAAAGTAGTGTTTAATTTGTCTATTGTCTTTCATAGAATAAGTATGATTATCATAAAATTCAAATAAGACTCTAATATGTTTATACAAGTAACAATCGATAACTTGTCTTATCCCGTTATCCATGTTATCATGCATTTTATTTCTGATATCAATATTAACATTTTTTTTGGCATGTAAGGAATCATAAAACCAATATAATATGACTGAGATTTAAACTAGTGTCATCATTTGTATCTCTCATGACTTATTTTGAATTAGCTATAGCTAATATTTGCGTGATGACAATAATAAATCAATCACGGTATGTCATATAATTATATAAGGGTTCAAGGGTTGTATCATGACAAAAAGGATTCACAATATTTGTGAGGAAATGATCAATAAATAATGGCATAACATTCGATTTAGTCACAATCGAAAATCGAAAATGTGATCATGTATGAGTCGAGATCTTCTCTATTTTGTAAAAGAAATTGAAGGAAAATTGAATGAATTAATTGATATAAAGTGAATAAAATTGGCTTGTGTAAATTGTAATAATGAGTATCACCGCACTATTATTTTGGAATTTTGTACAAAAACTATAAAGTTGTTGGAGGAAGATGCATAAATGCATAATTATTGCATGCAGTTCAACGGGAGTTAGCATGAATCTCCCTTCTCTTATTACTAGAAAAAAATAAAAAAATTTAGTACTTTTCTCGCCTATTTGCAAACTCGGAAAAATGGATCAACTCTTTCGATGACAAACTATGTAATAATTGGACTACAATAACTTATTTGTCCATAATATTGGTTCATAATAATTTGATTCATAATAAATTGGTTCCCACTAAATTTTAGGAAGGATTTGCCTGATTTTACTCTAAATTTTTTCGCTCAACTATTTTAGGAAGGATTTGAGCTTCTATTAATTGCAGCTATTTTGTAAAAGTGGAGCTTTATATTTGATTTATATGATCTTATCATCATATCATGTATTATTAGTTTATCTATGAAACATAATTGCAATACAACAAATCGCTACTCCATAGTTAATAGCATTTCGTGTAGGTCGTTTTGTAAAAATATATTTAATTTAAATTTTATAAATATAAAAATTCATATATTCTCCGCTAAATGTTTTACTTAATTTTAATTTGCGTTAGAGCTTTAACTTCTAATACTATAACTTTACGAATAAATATATATTCTTACAATTTAACTTAATATTTGTATCTATAGTGGGTAAACATTTAAATTCGCTTTAAATTGTTATCATCTTTATTTGCTAAGTTGTCAAACATATCAATTCTCAATCTAAAAAAACTCGTGCATTTATGCACCGAATTTGCACTAGTTTTGAATAATGAGAAATACTTGTGTTTTTGGGAGGACGATCAAAATGAAAATGAGGAGGATGGTCCTCTTCCTTTGAAAGTAAGGCGGACGTCCTTCCGAAGAACACAAGTATTTTCCCTGAATATTTATACGATCAAATTTACGATCAATTTCGCATTGCTTTCTCATTAGCAAGACTACATAAAGTATTTTACTTCGTATGATATTTGGTTTTTTGGTAGTCCATATCCAAATGTAAAAATAACGAAGCGGTAAATGGAAAATCATAACTCAAAATTTCATCGTAAATTACAAAATAATTAGACCGTCTTATAGTATATGGCCTCTTTAATTGGACACACACTCTTTCATTATTACTCGTAGATACTTCAGTAGTTCAGTATGATTAGCGAATACGTTTATTTGAGATAAAAATATATATATAGAACGCTAAAACGAGAAACGGTTTTTCACTAAGTTATTGAGAGACCAGTTTTTCATAGCCTTTTATTTGTATTTTGTGACTCGTTTGTTGTTGATCGCGATATAGTAATTTCGTACCTGTTTACATAATAAATGTACTAATTTTATCTTTAATCATAATTTATACCTATTTTTATTACCTTTAGTACTACTTTTTTCTTAACATTGAAAGACCGTCTCACAGGAGGCCGGCCTACTCGATCCGTATTTTATTATGCATGTTTTAGGTACGTATCAAAAAGAAATGCAATAAAACAGGAAGCAATATTTAAACAGAAGGTCTTAATTAAGACGACCACTATCCGTCTTAAGTTTAAGACGGATAGTGGCCCTCTCACACAACAAGGCGTCTTGCTTGTGACGGACACTATCCGTCACAAGTTGAAGACGGATAGTGTCCCTTCACAATAAAGCAAGTGGGAGGACAAGTGAGTGGAAAATGGAGCATCCATCTTTAGTGTCACTTGCATATTGTGAGAGGAGCACTATCCGTCTTCAGCTTGTGACGGATAGTGTCCGTCTTCAATGAGAATTTGTGCTCACCCAAATGCAAGTGGGTATATCTATTTTCCACCCACTTGCATTTGTGTAAAAGGCCATTATCCGTCTTAAGTTTAAGACGGATAGTTACCGTCTTAAATAAGAATTTGTGATATTTAAAATATCATCTACTCACAAAAGTAAATTATGACTTTGGTCATCTTTGAATTGCTGAAAAAAGTTGTTAAAAGTGATGTAATAAAGATGTCTCTTGTGTAAAAAAAGCAATTAAATTAACGAGCTATTATCACGAGAACCTCAAGGAATTCGAAAAGAAAAGAGCAACTAGTTTATCTTGACAGATTCAGACACGCGAATAATTTGAAGTACCAAATGTGAGATTAAGTAAACAAATTCTTTTATATAAGACCGTCGTATGTGCGATAGAAAAAAAAAATCACTTTTTGATAAATAATGATTACTACTGGTAAATCGTGACCATTTTTTTAGATGTTTTATGACTACAAAATAACCATGACCATTTTTTTTTTCCAAAGTGGTCATTAATCTGATATTAAACCATTTTTTAACGAGTATCTGATTTTCACTCGAGAATGATTTATCGCACTACTAGAGCCTCTGTAATACTACGGTTTTCCCTACCTGTTCTGACTCGATCGAGTAGGACCTACTCGATCGAGCGGGTTTGATAGGCTATCGCACACCTATGCAAAAATACCCTTTGGTACAACACAAGTAATGTAGTATTAAGGGGTCGAATCCACAGAGAGCTCGGTAGTTATGATTTAGTTGTTATGGAATGAATTTTATCTTAGGTCGGAAAATGGATATATATTGATTGGTTTTGAAGAATAAATGTAAAAACAATATAATTAAAAGATGTCTAGGGAAGTCGGGTCACAAATGCAAGATTATAAACGATTCATGTTAAACTCGGATTAGATAGTATTGACTAATTGT
>VHZZ01001816.1:82426-94378 GCA_009801015.1 Silene noctiflora | reverse complement strand
ACAAACACAAGGAAGACATGTTGTAGCTATACTAATCAGGCTGTGAAGAAATGTAAACAAATGAAGAAAACAATGAAATTAGGAAGAGAATTGTACCAACATAAATTAAAGGAGGAAGCTTTAATTGAAATAAGGAGGATGAATCTCTCCTTCCTTCCAATTACAACCCACTAATCTAAATGTAAACTAATGAGAATAATAATGTATTACATAAACTAAAGAGTAGATTAGACTAATTAAACTAATTAACTATTAATTATCATCCCTAATTACAAAATATTGTTAATTTACATTTTATTAGATTGATGTAAAAATATTACTCGATTTAACACTGTCATGTCATTTAATATTATTAATGTCATTTAACATCATATACACTCATATATCCGGAAAATCCGTATCGGATACGTATAATGAAATACTTCTATGATTTTGATATTCGATGCGTTTTTGAAAAAGAAAACGAATATCCAATTTTTCTCAGCTCTTATTTATGTTATTTTGATTTATTTATTTTATCTCTTTTTTTCCAAAATTTATGTTATTTTACTTTTATTAATGTTATAAAATATTAACATTATTTTTCATCAATCTTTTTTATGTATTTTCACAATTTGGACTGATATGCAAACCATATAAATAAATATCATATGAAATTATATGTTTTTTTTTTGTGACTAAAATTATATGGCATATAAATATATGAAGGTAAATTAAATATTGACAAAAAAATGCAAATTGTCACTTTAATTCTGAATAATAAGTATTATTTCCAGCCAGGCCCTACCACTTTTGTAAAAAGAAAATAAAATAAACTTTGAGGTTGATGGCGTGGGTGCATATAAAACGAGGAATGTTCTTTTATTAATCTTTTATTAATAGAATGAAGATTGTGCACTTAAATACTAAACTTATTGGATGCTAAAATAATGATTATCTATTTAGTATTATATGTGCTCAAAATAATTTATTTCCACCTGGGCAAAGAAATGATGTGGTATAGGACACCTCTAGTGTCTCATGTAAATTGTCAAGATTGATCATATATTAATATCCTTTCGGGAAATTGGACGATATTATTCCTTTGAGTAACCATTGTCATCTTAATGGTATTAACCATTACTCCATATGACGAATAATTTATTTAAGTCGTAATAATTTGGAGAATTTGACTTTTCAGTGGGTAATGAAAAAAAAAAAAAAACTAATAGTATGAGTAAGATTACTCCGTAAATAAATTAATCTTTCATTTAAATATTGAAGACTTGCTCACACTAAAGTGATAAGAGACCATCTCACACTGAATTGATAGGAGTCTGTCTGACATTAAATTTATAGGAGACTGATTAAATTGATAAGGGACTATTCTCACATTAAAAATAATAGGAGATTGTCTCACATAATATTGATAGAGATCGTCTCGCATAATAATGATGTAAATAGAAGATCGTCTTAAGTTATAATGACAATAGACTATCTCGCATGAAAGATATAGAAGACCGTCTCACGTTAAATAGATATGAGATCGTCTCGAAATAAATAGATGAGAAGCTGCCTCACATTAAATTGATGGAAGGTAGTCTTAAATTATAATGACGGTTGTGTCTCATGTTAAATAGATATGAGATCGTCTAAAATTAATTAGATAGGAGCTTGTCTCGATTAAATAGATATGAGATCGCCTCAATTAAATTGATATGAGTCCGCCTCAATTAAATAGATAAAAGACTGTCTCGAATTAAATAGATGAGAGAACGTTTCACATTAAATAGAATGAAGATCGTTTCGAATTAAATAAATGGGAGACTATCTTGTATGAATAGATTGATATAGGAGATATGAGTTCACCTCAATTAAATAAATATGGGATCGTCTCGAATTATATCGATAATAGATCGACTCTCATCAAATTGATAGAGGGTGGTCATTGCCCCATATTATAACGATAAAAAACACCTTGAATTAATAAGATACTCTCTTCATTAGATTGATAGAAGACAATTAATAGTCAATTTTACGGCATAAATACAACAAATAGTTAAAGATGATAAAACACAATCAGTAGTGTTAGATGGAACATACAAACTTTGATCAAAGCAAATGTAAGTAATCAATACGTACTCAAACAACCAGTAATGTCAAAAATGCAATCCACATTCATGCTTTCGTCAGTGTACCAAAACATAAACCACGCAAAATTAAGATGATTAAATAATAGAGGCTGTAATTCTAATGACTAATAAAGTAATAATCAAACTCAACGAGTAATACTGCTAAGAGCATATGAATTCAAATCAACGGTGCAAATATTACATACCTCTGCCAGATCATAAATTAGGTTGATATTTTTTTTCTCCATTAGGTTGGGCTATGCTGATAACGTGTTATAAAATAAGAAGTAGGGAAAAAATTGTAGAGAGAACTTACAACAAAATAAGCAAATAGATTAAGAGAGGGAAGAGAGATCCCTATTATTATCATAAATATTATATATAAATATTATGTATTTTATTCGTTATTATCTCATTTTTCCAATACATGTATTTCTAATATCATAAATATTATATTTAAAATCCACAATTTTTTTATTTTTTTTTTATTCATATTATTGAATTAGTGTGCGCTTTTCATATTTTTTCTTTATAACTGTTACTTTGTATATTGTAACAAATTACAAAAATAGATATATGTTTTATCTGATGCCTTTAAACGCGTGTAAATAATCATAAGTTGTTTCACTTGAAGTATAAATTTTTTTATTTAACAACTTATTTGACAAAAATAGTTTCAGTTACCCCATCAATTTATTTAGAGTAAAAATGTCAAATTTTCTCTATTTCTAACTCTAATAAAAGCTGGCAAGTCTAGCTCGACCCGACCCGATAGGACCCGAAAATATTGCGACCCGAAACCGACCCGACCCATAACCCGACACGACCCGATTATCAGTGACACGAACCCGACCCAGACCCGACCCGATACTAACCCGATTAAATTGATGACCCGATAATTATTAAGCTTAATTTTGATCAAAATGAAAGTGACTGTGTTTAGATTGTTACATTTGACTTAATAATGAAGTAATTAAACCAAATATTAGGTTAAAAACTAAATTTAATGATAAAAAATTGTAGTAACGCGATTAAGTAACTGAACTCGATAATGACCCGATACATAATTTGACCCGAAGTGACCCGACCCGAAAGGGTATGCTGACCCGATATGACCCAACTCCACTTGACCCGACCCGACTGACCTGATTGCCACCTCTAACTCTAATTGTTATAAATTCTCTATATATGACAATCTAAAAAACCGTACATTCGCACGGGATACACACTAGTTAAAATTAAAACAGAATAAAGAGCAACACCCTTATTGTTCCTACATGAAAATGGATTAAATGAGCATCATTCTATATGTTCACAAAAATCCACGAAATCCATGTATTTACATCAATTAATCAAATATTAGCACCCAAACGGAACTTCCTTTGTCGAAAATCTGTGTCAATCGAGTACAAAAAATTGACAACGAAATTAGTCGACAGCAGATGAATAAACATTTTGCACTGCACTTACAGAATTGAAAACTAACAATGATCAAGGGTAGCTAATTTATAAGCAGCGAGAAGTGAGCTACTATTTTTCGAGTTTCAGAAAGTTTCCCTTCTAATACACAGCAGTAACAAAGCGTACTAAAAAAATCTGAGTTTGATCTCAGAATAAATCTTTGTGGCTGTATCTCTGTCGTTGCACGATAGACACAGCAGATAGAGTGTTAAAAATTTATCGTGGTAACCTTAGCCAGGTAAACCAGCACTGGCCAAATGACTGTCAGTTTTCAACACGGGTACAATACCCATCCTTGAGGTTCAAAAACACATGGTAATCCATGTAAAAAATAAGAATACCAAAAGTATTTCTAGATAAGATAGTACATCATATTCATAGCACATCCTATTAAATATCGGTAGTGACAGACCTGACAATACATCGTGAGCGAACTCTTTAGGTTTCAAAGCTTACTCCAACCCGATCCGACCCCATTTTGAGGCAGCAACAGTTAGCATTTATGGCCAGACAAGCAAAATCAGCCAGTGATGACAAATTAATAGAACGAGTGTCGATACTGACATATAAAACCTTGATTATCACATAATGTCCCTTTCTTCCAACCTTAGCAACAATGGATACTCTATGAAATGTTATGGGAGGCCATAATGCCAAGGGTCAATGGCACCTACCCAAGGACCAATATAATTATAACTAAGATATCCCTGCATGTATCTACGACAAAAAGAAGCATAATAAAATCTTGTGGTCTTATACCCATTTTGGTCCCCCCTTGGAATTTCCAAGGAAGCGTGTATACGACACTAGGCTATACGACTTCCTAGTGTTATCTGCTATTCTACTATTTTTACTGTATTAGAAAGCCGAGAATGTCAATCAATAAGCAAAGCTGGTTCACCGACTGTGGAATAATCTTACCTGATATCTTCGACTTTGTTTTTCACTTATATGGAAGGACTGTTCGACAACCAAGTCACAAGGGCTCTACCTATTTCAATGACTACCCTCTTTTGATCTTCTTCATAATGTGATTTATCATTACCAAGGTCAAAGCTACCACCGTCTATCACTCTCACCAACCAACTTAGGAAAAACTATATAAAAATAAAGCAATGTCATATATAGTAGGTAAAATTCTTGCACGAGTTTTTGGGTCGCCACAACACATTACAATCGAGTTGCGGAGCTTTGGAAGTATGGCAACCACATTTTCAGGCGGTATCCACTGCATTTACAAGTTACAACATATCCATCAAGATCAAAGATCAATGCTGAAACCTCAATTTACTCACACGCACACGAGTTCACCACATTTTTTGTTATTTAGTTTCTACGAACGCCATCAACAATATTGAATGTTTGGTTTAGGAGAAGTGGAGAACCCATTTTCCTAATGTTTTCTCAAGTTCTATAGACATTTAAATTAGGGAAAAACAGAAAATTTTAAAGGCAAATTTGATCTTTCACCAAGAATAACATTTTCATTTCCAAATGCATGGAATCCCCATTTCCCCCACTAACTTTAACTCCTATCTTATCTCCATACTGTTAACCAAAGGAAAATTTATTTGGAATACTACATTCTGCTGAGAAAATGTTCGCCGTGGACTCGCCGAGTAACTGAGTGTTGTTTTCAATATTAAATGTTTCATCTCAAACCAAGCATGGCCAAAGGAGGAATTGCGGGCTATATCTGGAATTCTGAATTAATTTTGATAACACTAAAAGCAAGAACAGCATGGTCCACTTGTTCTTGGTCCATTACCAAGGGATGTGATTTCATCAATCCATGCCGAAAAATCACTATTGGTTGAGCTTGTTCGTGTTGAGCTATGTAGGAAATTTTGACCGGCCTCATTCTCAAAGATTACAACCAAATTAGGCTTGAATAATTACCCTTTGTTTGGATGGAAGGATTTGGAGGGAAGGGAGGGGAGCGGAAGAGATGGGCATTATTTTCCTTGGTTGGCTACCAAATTGGGCAGGGGAGCCTGGAGGGTTCTACTTCTCTCTTAAGCCAGATCAAAACCCGTCAAACAAAGAAAGAAACGAAAGATTTGGAAGGAGAACACCATTCCTCCTTTCTCCATTCCCTCTCCCTCCACTTCATCGCTCTTCCCACGGACTAAGTGTATCTAGTTCAAAGTACAGAAGAATGTGGAGCCAAAACAATAAAGTCTGCAGTGATTTTTAAATCAAAATTAAGGCTCCCACGGACTAAGTGCCAAGTCAGTAAGCGTATTAAATTAGCAATAAATACAAGATCACTCCCAATATTCTTCAAAGCATACCCTAGTATGAAGTTATGAACACATTAGGCAATTATCACACTCCAAGTCTCCAACTTCTTAGTTCTTAGGCTACGTTTGCTAGTCTTCACAATGTTTCAGATTGAAATAAAACCATTGAAAATGGAATTTTATTCAGTTATGAATGGAGATAAAGTTTACAAACGATGCAAAGCTACAAGCAAGACACTTATATAATCATACAACCTCAGTGACAGGTGAATCAGCTTGAGAATCTCTGTTTGGGGTAATTAAATTCTAGAATCTAGACCGCCTATATAATCAATCAAAAGCATCCATCGAAAAAGATGTACAGAAACAAAACCATAAAAAGGCACATACTTCTGCCAGCTAGCAGAGTATGAACTTACAATGATTTGCTAAACAGAGAAATGATCAGCGACCTATCCCATTTGCCACTGCATCCAACAAACCAGGAGAGACCAGATGAGACTGGAAACAAGAGTATGAACGCCAACAGGTAATAAACAAGAACAGGTAGCAAGAGAAATACTGACGGAATGAAGGTTCATTTAACTTTCTACCACTTAACAACCAAACTTTCCACACATCACTATTTCTAAGAGCCAAACAACATTAGACTATGCCATAAACTATAATACCTTGAGACCTGGTTCGCCCTTATTACTGCTTGTAGTCTGTTGTTTTTCCTTCGCAACCTGCGCACGTACAGCTCTCCCTATAGCAGACTTTTCAAATTCCTCTTGCCTGCATCAAAAGATGGAACAAGATAACTCAGCATTGTTCCAAAACTTAGAGAGTTTTCTTAACTACATTAGACAATAGGTCTCCCACCAACAGCAAGCAACTCTGGCACATGAAAAGTTTAAGACTAATGTGTAGACGCTCAAACTTATATTTCAGCAGTTTACACATTCTAGGAGATATTTATACATGGAGATAATTATCAAAATATAAATGTGATAATATCTTCTTCTAGGATACAAAATGTCTTTCTTAGCTAGCCCTACAATTTTAAATAAAAGACTCATTCCTACGGTTTGAGAAGGTCGGAAGAAATAAGCCTCAGAAGGACCCTTCCTCCCTAGTTCCTACTACCAAATTGTAGGTAGGATGGAATAAGGCAATAAGCCACAAACTAAGCCCTATCACCTATCACCTCCCTGTGGGATTAAGTCGACAGAAGGTACTATCAAAATCTTAACCCTGAGAATGGAATGAAGAGAGTCCCAAAAGTTATAACCTACAATCTTTCAACGAAAAATAAAAATCTACTCTCGTTCCCAAATTATTTTTGTTCCTCTTTATTTAATGTCGCAAGTTCAATCTTCTATGGTTTGCAAATTAGGTATCACTCTCCATAGACCATGCAATTGAGTATTGGATATCGTCTGAACCAGGGGATTGGTAACTGTGGCTTGATTTTAATAAAGGCCACTAGTACACCTCTAGACACCATCACTGTAACCTTTAACGCCCATTACAAAGAAGTCACAAGTGCAACCTTAATTCAATTATCTAGTTACATACTCCGTATGTTGCTTTGTAGAGTAGGCCTTTCTGCTGTTTAACGAGCATACAAGTTGAATTAGAATTCACAGTGATACGACATAAAAGGGCCAGTAGCATCATCAATAACTAACGAAAGTCAAGGGAAGCTAGAAATCATTGGTCCATTTGATCACCCCCTAACATTAACCCTTTGTCTGGATACACATCCAAGAGGTAAGGGAATTAAGATAGGGTATGGGAACGGGGGGGGAAATGTCATTTTCCTTGAATTTTTTCCAAAATGAAGGAGACTGCTTGCCTATCATCTTATAAGAAGTCAAGATGGTTTCGTTGTATTCCACCCTTCCATACTCCGTCTATATATGGAAAAATGTTGAACAAGGACGAGACCATGATCTGTTCACACAAAAGGGTTTCGCCACCGGACTAGGACTTGCTGTCTAAAATTTTTAACCAATCTCAACCGGGTAGCATTGGCATGGACCAAACTAACCCTCACCTATGCAACCAAGTCCAAAGGATTGTGGAGAATTGGTGATTGACAAATTGGGCGTTGACTTTTATGCAGTCCACGTTAGAGAGACAACAGAAACAACTACTCCAAATTAATCATAAATTAAACTCAATCGACAATTGGGAAACAAACAATCATTTGTTTATGTTTTAATTCTTTTCGAAGCGCGTTTTAATCAAAGTTAAACAAATGAGTAATACCTGCGTTGGGCAGCATCAGCAGCTTTGGAGCGAGCTTCGGCAGATGCCAAACGATCTTGTTCACGTCTCTCTTCCCTGGTTTGGCCATCGAAGCAGGAGCATACTCCTCCCATTTATTAATTGTTATCTGTCTCTCTTCTGTTTGCTTTCCTCCTGTCAACTTGTTCCCCCAACAACCCTTCCTTCTTCTAGTCAGTCTTACTTGTTTCCTTGATTCGTTTTGTTTACACCAACTTATTTTTTTCTCTGCGTTTCTTAATTAAACGTGACTTCCACTTTGCTTGTTTTTCCGATGATAATTTACTGGTTAAGCCGTGTCATAACGTTTTCCTCGAGCCTTCTAAAAAAACAACCTTAAATAGAGGTATTTATCTTGATATTAAAGGAGTTAAACCTCATTCCATATGACATTTAAAACAAATTTTTTGAGACCATGCTCTAGTATCTGAATATATATGACAAATTTTACTTTTCTTTATACATTATGCATTTAGCAGAAGAATAAGCTCGTCCTAAATGAGAATTTGCCTCTAAAAGTTGGGGTTGGGGGATTGGGGCCAAAATGTCAAATTAGCCACAGCTCAAAATCGTCAAAGCGTTAATTATAACCGGTTTGATTTTGATCAATGTTGAAATTAAGGATAATTTTAAAGCTAGTCATCTAGTCCCTTAATTTTATTCTCCCTACAAAAGTTTATTTAACCCAGTCTATTAATTTCATTAGATATTTTCTATCTTTAGTTTAGCATATAAATAAGGATCAATTAATAAAAACACCCTTTAATGTTGAAATAGAATATTCCGGCCATTTTTTAAAGACATGACGACGTATTTATGATGCATTACGTTCACATTTTCAACATCTTCCCTTCCCTCTTATAACTACAAGTCACGGTTGATTCAATTTCGGCAATATTTCACATTTTTTTTTGGCCTAAATCCATTTAGGTACCAAAATGTGAATAAAGTGCACATTAAGGTATTAAGATTTAAAAAAAAAATCATAAAGTATTAAATTTTAAGAAGGGCAACATTAAAGGGTATTTTCATCAATTGATCCTATAAATAAATTTCCCTTTAGCTAAAAGAATAAGCTAAATAAAAGGTTACCACGCTTAAATTTTCTAGCAAAGAATGTGCCCTCATTAATTGAGCATTCTATAATATCTTCTGTAGACATTATTATCATCATCTTTTAGGAGCTTTCAATATTTGAACGTGTGAGAAAATTAATATATGGCCTATGGAATGACAATTATGTTATCACGAATTCTGAAGATATCCGTCACAAGTTGAATACAGATAGTGTCTCTCTTATAATATGCAAGTGGCACTACTCATTGGGTGCTCCATTTTTCCCCAATTTATCTTCCCACTTGCCTTATTGTGAAAAGGGACACTATCCGTCTTCAGCTTGTAACGGATAGTGTCCGTCACAAGCAAGACGCTTTGTTATGTTATTTTGGTATGTTCTTATACATAAAAGTTGTATATGACAAATTATAATGACATAAATTTTTGAAACACAAATTATAAGTTACACTTTAACGGTCTTATACTGTGAAACGGATAATTGTTATTAAAAAAAAGTATTCATTTAATGCTAATAAATGGATGATCTTTTTACACATTGGAACTGACTTACAATGTAAGACCGCCTCACGCAATAGTATCGTTTCTCTTACTATCGTTTCTTTAGTTACTAAAATCCGTATACAACACAATCTAAAATATTGTGCGAGATCTGGACTACTTAATAGTTAATACATTAAATGTTAAATCTCAAGATACACCATGCATGCCTTGCGCGTGATTTAGACTAATTTTTTAAAATTCAACACAATTTTCAACATATTTTTTTAAAATATATTTATTAGTTTTACCAAATTTAACTCATTTAATTTTCAACCTATTTTATAAACTCAAGCTGGACCAATGTAGGTTAGAGATGGAAGTGGTTCGTGCATTGTGCCGACCTACCGTGTCTAATGAAAAAGATGGCACATCTCAGGCATGAGAAGGTGAACATTGTTCCGTGTCGCTGAAATGAAAATAGCGGCTCAGGCATGAGTGCAAGACCCACTCCCCGTGGCGTGTTGTACTTGGGCATGCATAAGCAATTCCTTTACTTGAACCTTATTCTTTGTATTTTGAGTATGCCCCTGCGTGTCGTGCCCTAGGTTAGGCATAGTCAATCTCACAGCATGTTGTGTAGTGCTAAAATAGGCATGGGCCGTTTTCGAGACAACAACTCACGTGTCCACTTCCATCTCTAGTATAGATATTAAGCTTCATACACACCTTTATCGAGTATGATATCATATATTCATTCCATATTTTTAAGGGTTTTTCTCTCTCGTGTCCCTAAAGTTTTCACTTTTCTAAGTTGTACCCTTGCATTTGACAGAATACTAATTGTACCCCTAAGTTTCATTAGTTGTTCCCAAACGTGACCTAAACACTCTAAACCGTCAACTTTTTTCATTAAGTGCTAACATGGCTTTGACTTTTAATTTATTTATTTTCATTTACACTTTCCCCCTATTTTTCATTGTTTACCCTCTATTTCTTCAACCTCCATTTATTCTATTCATTATTCCCTTCTTCAACATTCACTTATTTCATTCATTACCCATTTTTCACCTTCCTTTTATTTCATTAATTTCACGGTTTTTCTATTACATATATTAATAACCACAATTACTACACCAAAGATGAAAAACAAGCATTATACATGGAGATAAACTTCATAAAGGCAGCTAATTCTTCAAATTTCATCTAATCTCAAATTCTATTAGTTCTTCATTGCTCATCTTCAACCCCAAACATTCTTCAACTTCATAGGCATTACTTATTCTCGAAGCTTTGGTCTTAATAACATGTTCATCACTTAACCGCATTCCTTCCACATAAATTGCAGCCTTAGTTTCGAAATTTAAGGCCTTGAATGAGATGGTTCCTCCTCCAATTGCTAGATGAAGGATACATTTAAGAATAAAAAAAGGATGAAAAATGGTGAGGAAAAATTGAGGGAAATTAATCAAATAAAAGAAGAGTGAAGAATGGAGTAATGAATGAAATAAATGAATGTTGAAGAATGGAGTAATGAATGGAATAAATGGAGGTTGAAGAAATGGAAAGAAAACAATGAAAAAAATGGGGGAAAGTGTAAATGAAAAAAAAATTAAAGAAAAATTAAAGTCATGTTAGCATTTAACGGCAAAAGTTGACGATTTAAGATATTTAGATCACGTTTGAGAACAACTAATGAAACTTAGGGGTACAATTGATATTCTGTCAAATGCAAGGGTACAACTTAGAAAAGTGAAAACTTTAGGGGTATAAGAGAGAAAAACCCTATTTTTAATTATAACTAGTTTGATACCCGTGCGTTGCAACGGGTAATTAACTAATAATTTTGCATCCTATGTCTAATTTTGTTTACATATGATTAAAATATCTTTTTCAAATAAAATAAAAGATAAAACACTTCGTTAATGAAAAAAAAATGATTGTGAGGCTTAATATTTGTATGTTATCGTTGTAACTGACGTACTCTTATAATAGCTCTCGAGGACAATACTTGAGAGAGTCAAATTTTTTAGATTGATACCGAAGTTCAACGATACTCTTATTTATAGTCATGAGATAACTCAACCTTATGATAATCTGTTGACGTGGGACAATTCAAATATTCATCACACCTACATTATTTTTCAACGTGGGACAAATAATATATTTAAAAGTACACAATATTTTTCGCACCTAATTCGACATAAAATCCGATTTTAGCATTTTTTTTACTACAAATCTAATTATATAATTTTCATAATTTTTTTACAATACTTTTTTTGCCAAATATAAATAAAAATTATAAACAT
>VHZZ01001816.1:26121-43808 GCA_009801015.1 Silene noctiflora | reverse complement strand
TAGTCTTTTTCGAGTGATTTTGACGAATAATATTTTGAATTTTTGTAATTTTATCACAACTTATAGTAACTTTAATTTTTTACGAGTGTAATTTTTACAAAAATAAAGTGTAACTTTAGTCTTTTGAGAGTGTAACTTTAGTCCATTTAGAGTGTAACATTAGTCCACTGAGGGTGTATCTTTAGGCCATTGAAAGTGTAACTTTAGTCTATTGAGAGTGTAACTTTAGTCCATATTAAAAATGTAACTTCAGTCCATTGAGAGTGTAGTTTTAATCCCTCGAGAGTGTAACTTTAATAGAGATAAATATAACTTTAATGGAGATAAGTGTGATTTTAATAGATAAAACTGTAACCTTAATAAGTGTAACTTTAATAGAGAAAAATATAACTTTAATAGAGAAAACTGTAACTTTAATAGAGAAAAATGTAACTTTAATAGAAAAAATTGTAACTTTAATGAAAATAAATGTAACTTTAATAAAAATAAATAAAATAATAGAGAAAACTGTAACTTTAATAAATAGAGAAAAGTAACTTTAATAGAGAAAAACGTAACTTCAATGAAAATAAATGTAACTTTAATAATAATAAAAAAAAAAGCTAATACTTTGAAATCAAAAAAGATAAAAAAAATAAAAAAATAACCCAAAAGTAGATCTAAAGATTATTACATATTTATTAGATCTAAGAAAAAAAATCAACAAATAATGCAACTTTAACAAATAATGTAACTTTAATGAAATAATTACGAATTTTTTTTAAAAAAAATAATGGTTTGAAATCAGAAAAGATAAAAAAACTAGATCTACAAATGCTAGATCTACAAAAACAACTATATTTATACCGCAGTAGCCCATAACCAAACTCCAACACCAACAAAACATAACCATCCACTAATTTGTTTATTAAAAAAAAAAAAAAAACGTAAAAACTTTTAAAAAAGAAAAAAAAAAGATTTCTAACAAATTTCACAAGACCTATTACTCATTCATATCCTTTCAGCCGGGCTATAAATTTGAATTTCTCAGATTTAAAGGACAGCTACACTCCCACCAAGTCTTTTATCCCACTCATCCTTACTCTTTATTTCCGTAGCTATTCCCAAGGCAAAGTGGTTATATATGAGGCTATTTCGTCTGGGTTTTTCACGGTCAATTGAGTGAGGGAGAAGGACGGAGGCGACGGAGTGAGGGAGATCTGGTGGTGGCGAGTTGGTGGGTCGTCGTGGCTGCAAGGTGAGGTATTGGTGTTGTCGGTGGTGGCAGTAAAGTGAGGTGTAAGAGAGGAGGGAGAGAAGTCGGAGATCGGTGGTRGTTGGTGGCGGTTTTCAGATCTAAAAAAGATGATGGTTGTGAGGGTGGTGGTGACTGGTGAGTGCGGGAAAAAGTGTGGTGGTTTGTTGAAGAGGAAGAGGGCGAGGTGGCGGCGGTGTCCTGGCGGTGGTAGGTGGGGTGATGGTGGTGGCGGGGTGGGTGGTGATAATGAGTGAGGGAGAGATGAGAGAATTATTTGTTTGGTTTTTCTGATTTATTTGGTTTTAGAGAGATGATATGAGGGTGAAATTATGTGGGATGAGAGAAAAAAAGTTGTGAGGATAAATATATATATTGAATTAGTGGTTAATTAGGATTTAATTAAGTTAGAAAGAGATAGAGTGATAATTAGAAGCTTAATCACCCTTTTTTTGCTTTCAATCTCAGCCCATTTCCATCCAAAGGGTTAAAATGGGACTTATGGACTCACACTTGGTAGGAGGACTTAGTTGATCCTTCTACTATATATATATATATATATATATATATATATATATATATATATATATATATATATATTATTGTCGGAGTATGGCTTGTAGTGGCCTATCATTAGGGTGCAAATATCATGAATTTTGCCCCAATAGTGCTTACAGGCAGACTAGGGGGCCAACAAGAGATGCAGGACAGTAGTAACTTCTCTAAAATAAGAGCAGCCTAATATCTGTACCACTTTTCATAGAAACGGAAGTTAATAAAAGTTTCTTTCAAATTCCCATAAAATCTACCCGCCAACCTGTTACATGTGTGCCCACCATTTAGTAGTAAAGAACCAAAAAATCAAACCTTCATAAAACCTATCCACTAGCCGTATGGCATATCAAACACTATTTCCTCAATACCCAAAAGACCCACCCTCCCTTGTCGCCCCTCTCACTCTACAATAAAATAAAGCCTCAGAGATCTTTATCTTCAGTTACATAGACAATTGCTTCCACGCACGTTTTCCAACTCCATAAACGATGTTTTTCCTCTTATTTTTCACCGCTTCATATAACTATTGCCCAAGGTTACATGGTTCATGGTTCGATTCGGTTCGAGTTCGTAATTCGTAACTCGTAATTCGCTATGCCTAGTGAACTGTGTTCAAGGTGTAAAAAAATAGTCTATAATTTAATTCGTAAAACTAAACTTTTTTTTATTCAAGTTAAGCTATTTTTTTTTTAAATCAAGTATGTGTTTGGCCACACTTTTAAAAGTATTTTTTCACTATATAAACACAAACTAGGACAAACACCAATTTTTAGAAAAACTAAAACTACTCTTTTTAAGCCCCAATATCAAATTTGGCCCCTAGAAATAGAAGCAGCAAATAGCTACTTCTGTTTCTACTTCTATTTTTTATTTCTTTTTAAACCATATGATTGCAAAATCTTAGCAAGCCTCCTCACTAAAATATGTTATATGATCTCATACTACAGTGAAATTTTGACGTGAATTATACGAATTCACTCATTGGGCTATTAGTATATGAAAGTGTCCTATATACAACATACTACTGTATCTTTTATACTTCGTATTTCTTATTTTTCCGTCTTAATCCTAGAACGGGTTAACTATCATACCACTTGAGCATATAAGACAATTTTTTTGCATTTTCCCATACATTCTGTTTTTGTCTTATTCTAATTACTTGACTCGACTCACTTAAGCTTGAGATGGATACACCAGTCTTAAGAATTTGTGTAATTATAATGTGTTTTTATAATAATAATGATAATACTATAAAAGGCAATACTCTATTTTATACATGTATTAATTTTTAGAGTAAATTACAAATAATTCTTTTATATAGTCATCTTTTTTGAAATAACTCTCTTTTATAATTTTTTTATTCAAATAACTCTTATAAAACTTGTTTTTCAACAAATCAATGCCTCCCTACCGGAACTAGATTTATTTTTTATGATTTGATTGATTTACCCTTTCTTGTAACGTAATCCCTACATCGCTACTATGTTTTCATAACCTGTGTTCAATTTCAAACCTCTCTCAAATCTAAAAACACTCAAATCATGCACTATGAACGAAGAAGAATCAAACATAAATTCACCGTTTTTTTCTTATTTTAAAGAACAAGATAGTAAGTAAATGGGTAGAATAGTAATTTAACATCTTATACAAATGAAAAATGAAGGAAAAAATGAATCTTTGGCCGAAAAATTAAAAAATAAGTCTCATTTGGGTAAGAGGCATTGATTTGTATAAAAATATGTTTTAAATGGAAGTTATTTGAATAAAAAATTATAAAAGGGGATTATTTCAAAAAGTCGATTATATAAGAGAGTTACTCATAATTTACTCTAATTTTTACAATGTTAAAATGATTTTTTTAAACAAGTTAGGCCAAACATTAAAAAGTTATCAAAAGTACTTTTATTCTAAGCTTAACCAAACATGCGTCAATTTCTAGAAAAAGAGTTTTTGCAAAATCACTTTTGAAAAACAAAAACTATGTTCTAAAAACTTGGCCAAACATGTTGTAAATACATTCAAAGAACTACCGTATTGAAAATAGGAAGAGTCTTATATTTCTGTCTTTGGAAGTTGTGTAAAATAAAGTAATAGTGTCATAACAAGGGTAAGTGTTGCAAAAGACCAAACCACTCTTCTAAAAAGTAACCTAGTAGTCAGCCGCCCCCACTCTTTTAAAAGAGCAAAGATGTATAACCTTTTTGCAAAAGCGGACCGTCTTACACTATAATTTGTGATTTGAATAAAATCTTACCTACCAATTATTACCCATCTACATTTTTACAATCACTCAATAAAATATTTAGCGCCTTCCCTCCCTTTCATCTCCCTTCACCTAGAGCCACCAAACCCACCGTGCTAACTCCTTATGCGGCAAAGCTATATGGTCTTAACGCTCTCTGTCAACACAGTTCGTGGCTCTGACAGGCCTGGGTCGCGAACTCCGGCAACCTGGTTCGCAAACTACCCCGTTTCGGGTACGACGAACCTGGTTCGGGGATCGGGGGTCCGAACTCCGAATCATGCAACCATGCTATTACCTCAGACAAAATAGTCAGCCGGTGATATTGTTCCTGGTCGAGAATGCCAGCGAATTGGATCACGAATGACCCCTGTTCCAGTAGCAGCGGGTCATTAGGTGAATATTTTGAAATCAGACAGTAGGGCATTTATCAAACCTTAGAGTCCTTGGCCACCTAAGTCCTAAGCACACTTTTCCTTACGACCTAAATTTTGAGGCAAACAAGCTCAAAGACCTAAGGTTACATAATTTATAAAATCATAACTGGCACTTGAGATACCCTCATAAACAATGCAATAAAGTAGCGACATAGTGCTTGCTTAGCAATGTAAAATTTCAAAGCTGATAGTCAGGGAATAAAAAAAGCAACTCACTCTGTGCGGCGGGGTACTAGTAAATGTAGCTTTGACGTGACGATAATCTGTGCGTTTTGTCATGTCCAATTTCACAGGCCACCTGAAAAGAGTAAGCATCTGTTGTCAGAATATTTATCAGAGAGCCCCGATATTTCAGGCCATGTGGACACAATTCTTACCCTGCAGGCTCTGAAACGGATATAGAATATCTACACAATTCTGAATCAAGCCTGTGAGCATAGATACTGCAAAATTGAACTCCGCTTTTGGACAATGTTCCCTGCCACACAGCCTGCACGCTGCCTACTGAAGTTACCAAGCTCGGAGTTTCCATTGTAGATGAGGGTGGGTCTACAGAAGGTGGAGGAGGTGGAGGAGGTGAGCTAGGTGGAGGGGGAACCATAGGTGGAGATGGAGGTAATGGAGGCGGCAAATCATATTGAGGTTGAGGCATTGATGGGAATGGAGGGGGCGGAATAGGATGAGAGAAATTTTGGTGATATGAATGAATACCACTTTCAGATGCCTGAGACAACGGATTGACTGAAGCTTGAACGATAGGAGGTGCAAGATTACTGTGTACATTAGAAGACATAGCACCAGAAGGGACTACATTAAAAGGGTTATGATGACTGATGACATGTGTATCCCAGGAACTGGTGGGTAAAGGATAAAAAGGTTGCACATAAGGTGAATTTTGAATAGGCTGAGGAGGAGCAACTGTAGACCCTTGTGTGGCTATAGCTGTGTGTGTTAGATTTTCTCCAGCGGATTGTAACTGAAGCTCTGGATTTTGACACGGCCATATCTGAGCTGACATACCTGGCACCGGACCTGAGAAACAGTGAATAAGTAAAATTCAGTAGATTTATAATTAACGACCAAAGATCACACGAAATATAGGAATTACTGTTTTTTTATTTGTTAAAAAAAAAAAGTAAATGCAGACTGAGATATCATGTAACACAAGAATACAACATCAACAACCCACAGAGCCATTTCAAGTTTTCAACCACAATAACAATAATTACAACCACAAGCACTACCACAGAGCTAAAAGCCAAAATACTTTGTGGTCGACTATCATTAATCGTTGAATGGAACTGTTGATGTGAGATAGGAAAACGTGGAAAAAATGCATAGAAGGGAAAAGAAATACTAAAATGACCGAAGATAGACTAAAAAATAAGTGAAGAAAAAATAAAAAAAATGAGCAACAGCATTTGAACGAGGAGAGAGGGCTAGAAATATACTGTGTATTTATATGGAAGAGGAAGGTCTGTAGAATAAGGAAAAAAGTAAGTACTGTATAAAGCACCAGGAAAAATAAGAAAGAAAGATTCAGATGAAAAAGAATATGAAAGGTTAATAACAAGGAGAGCGAACCAAATAGGACACAACAAACTAAACTCTCACTCACAATAAAAAAAACATAAGAAATATAAGAATTATAACCTGGTGTATCTATGGAAACAGAAGAAGTCACATTTGGCTGTATCATTTGCCCACTCCGCAAAGTTGATCCCTGCTCAAAACATCCTCTAGGTGACAAAAATTCAGGAGGGATGCTTTCAGGGTTCATCTTGAACTGTGCATTAGACTGATGCATTCTGAGTATGGAAAATATTGAGGGTGAGAATCGGTAAAAGGACTCTTCTATTAAAAAAATGAGTTAGTTTATAGAATAACTGCCAACCAAAATTTGATGAATAATAAGCGACCAACTAATCACTCCATAACATGACAACAACATACGGAGCAGGGCGGCAAACCTGTTAGATGGGCTCCCAGGTGCCAGACCATGAGGGGAACCAACGTAAGTGTTATACATATTTCCAAAGTTTCTGCTGACTGGTGCGGGTCCAGAATTCCAGAAGCTTGGACAAGGTCTTGAAATATCAGTGGTACCAGAAACGGCAGCAGCAATGCTATAGTTTCCTCTGCGAAACTGCCTTATACAGGCCATAGCATTAGCAGCTTCTTCAGGACTTTCAAACTCCAAAAGTAAGGCAGCTTCACTGGTTAAATCAGTAACTAGACGAGGGCCTTTATGAATCAATTTCATTGTTTCGTGCACAATCTCATCTTTCACCCATTGGTTCAACACGTTGCCCACAAAGACATGACAGCTAGAACCAATAGCAACACCATTCACAGCTCCTCTTGTTCCTAATCCAACATCAATAAACTTGACACGAATTGGGTAACCCCAGGGAGGATATCTATGCAAAAATTCACGAGCTTTGATGGCGTCAATAATTCTTTTGTACTCAACCAGCACAAAACCTTTAGCATGAAAAAACATAAAATTCTCCATTTGACCAAATCTCTCGAGCTCAAATCTTAGAGCAGCTTCAGATGCATCAGGAGCCAATGAACCTAACCAAAGCTGACGGGAAGCAGAAAAGACATCCATTGCTGCAGTGTCTCCATCTGAGAACCAAACAATTTGGTGGGGTGATTTCCTAGAATTTATGTTGGAATTTTGGTTTACATCACATTGGACTGCCTGATCTCGCCGTTCAAACAGCTCGGCCTTGAGTTGTGATGGTTTTCCAAAGACAGGAGAAAGCAACTGGTCATTAGGCAAAGGCAACCAAGAATGGCACCTATCTCGATGCTCCTTGCTATCAATGTCCATGGTCTTGGAGCCTCCACTTTCATGGTTGGAGCTAGTATTTGAGTGGGGATCGCTGTCCACAGAGACGACGGAGCCATGACGCTTCAGATAAGGGCCTGAACTTTTGTTAGCCAGGTCATCCTTGAATGGATTATCATGGAGCTGTGAAGAAGATTCTTTTCCAGATGTTTCGCGATACATCCTCTGTTTATTAGGCATCCCATGCACCAAAGATTGCCTACTAACATATCTTGGAGAGTCAAAACTGTCGTCATCGGTATCTCCTCTATCTTGTACTTGTTTGACAAAAGATTCAAAGATCCCTTGAAAAGCACTAGTGACTTGAGACACAGCTTCAGATGATGCTGAATTCTGAAGCTTCCGGTACTTAGAGAATATCCATTTACTCAAAGATGGTTCCCTGTCAAGAATCTGAGACAAGTGGTCAGTAACATGCAATGCACATTGTAACTATCATGTAGAAGACCTAGACAACATAAGAGATAGGAACTCAAGAAGAAACTTGTCAGCAAATCTTCCCTATTTTACCAACCTTTTTCCCAATTCCCACCATTGTCAGCCAAAACAACCATCCCCTGTCCATGTTCTCCAGCTAATCCGGTACATCCAAATTTGACAGGGAATTTTGCACACCAATTCCACCAGTTTCGTGCCCTCCCCTTCCTCTCTAAATCAAGCCCACTCCATTTTCAAACCCTGATTCCTCAAAGCAGGGGATCAGTGGGAGCGACAAGGTGCAGTTAGAGAAAGGGGCAGAGGAAGAGTAGAACCAGTGTCAGAGGACTGGTTGGGCCTGGGGAAGGCGGCAAGGAAATGAGAAAGGGTGGAGCGTTTTCAAATGGTTGTGGTTGGTAAAGACACTCTGAAAGAGTTTCTCATCCAAACAAACGTTTGAAATATTGAATCAGGATGTCGAGGCGAAGTATCATTTTGCACTCTCAATAGGCCTTATAATATTATTTTTTCAACATGGGTCGTATTAAGAGGTAATAGGTGTTCTAACATTATACAAGCAGAACAGAAAAAGGTTTTGAAAAATCATACCACTCTCAGCAAGCAGCATTCCTGTGAACCTTCCTTATTTATATGGGAGGAGTCATGATTGGAATCTGACCTTGCGTGACCACCATCATTCTTTCTGATTCTCACGTTATCAATCTCAGCATCAAGTCTTTCAGTTTCACCAAAGATGTCAGAAAGTTGAGCTTTAATGTCAGGATTGAGAGTAAAACACAGCTGACTGAGAAAGTACTTTCCTTCTCTACAAAATCCATCTGCTGCATGATTGCTAAAAAGCTCAAAGCAAGCAGAAAGTAAATTTTTAGGGCAATGAAAAAATATCTTAAGCAGACATAAAGCTCGAAACTTCATTAATTTAATTAACGGAGAGGCACTCTCTTCTAAAACTCGCTGCTTCAATTGGGTAAACGTCAGTGCTGAATCCTGCGTCTTAAGACATTCTTTATCGATAATTTGAAAAATATCTTTACCCTCGATAGAATTTGCAAAAAAGGTAGCGGCGTTGAGAAACACTACAGAGCAGATTCCTTGGATAACAGATGATGATGGTGCCTCCCTTGAGGCAGTACAGCAAATATCAACCAGACCAGCTATACAATTCTTAGCAGTCTCGAATAAAACTCCATCCATGTCCTCCCCTCTACTTATCAAAGGGCCATTCCAGTTGTGCATATTAATCACAACTTGCGCTGCAGCTTCAAGAGCCGTAGGGCAGTATGATGCATAACGAGGAATAAACTCCGATAAGATGCGCTGAACACTCCCACAACCTGCAAACATAAGCCCATATTAATATTAGTAATCCCAGATTAGTGCTCTCAAGTTGGATTTTATGCAAGAATCCCAAATTTCCAACTATAGACTATCAGTAAGGGGTGCTTGGCCTGGCTTATACAAAACTCAGAAGACTGCAAGAATAACTCCAGTTCTTAGAAGATAAGATGTACTGTATTATTTAAAACCAAAAGATCAATAAAGTCCCCACAAAAGAATAAGCAATTTTTTTAATGGGAAACAAGACCAAAGACAAGCACTTAGTGCTTTTGCTATAGTTTTTTGTGAGCTTGCTCCGCCCATAAACGAAAATTTAGCTCCTGACAAGCAATTGTTTTGTGAAATTCAACATAAAAAGGAACTGGGCCAAATCCACAAGGAAGAGATAGAGATAGAGAGAGAATCACATGTGAGTCCTCATAATAGGGGTTATACTAACATTGATAACATGTGAATACCACACATAACGTGCACGGGTCACAATGTCACACCCAAAAAAAGGAGAGAGATCCACTTTATAAGCCTAAAAAAGATGCCATTCGAAAACACTAATTTGCACTAAATTAAGTAATTCCTTGGTTTTTAGAGTGAATATGTCCCTTCTCACCTTTAAATACAGGATACTTAAATGTGAGTACTCATAATAGGAGATGTTTTAATAATCTTAAAAGAAAAGTTTCCAAATTCGTAAAATGCTCAATGTGAATACATGGTATGAGTATGTGACCGGCCCTTAATGAGGTATATGATTCACTCTGAATGTAATACGCTAATTCTTCTCTTTCTTATTTCTCCAAGTGCACACTTGCCAATTCGTCAATTTAAGCATATTCAAAACAAATTCGGGCCTCAATTTTGAAAAGGCGCTAGGCAAGCCAAGGTGACGACGGCTCGTCGCGACGATGCATAAAGTGAGGCGCAAAGGCACGCACCATACGCGCACGAGGCACGCTGCGTTTTGCCAACAAAATTGTAATTTCGCAATAAAGCTTTGTGAAACGTTAGTACGTTACCCTTTTAGATTTTAAAGAGGGTTAACAAGAAAAGGAGTAAAAGCTAGCGATAAGGTGGCAAAAAAAAGGGCACAAAAGAAGAACTGGAAGGAAAAAATATGGAAATGACGTAGTGCACCTTGCTAAAGTGCACCTCATCTAGAAGGCGCACTGAGGTAGTTTGGCTAGTCCCTCACTAGCCTTGGACTCAGGTGTGCCAAAGACAGGCTTTTTAAGCTAAGATCTGGCCCAATTGATATGCAAATGAGCTGCAAACTGATATGTAAGAATCAGTCCACTACTCGTAGGGGCTTGAGCGAATCCAATAACTTGCTTAAGAATAGCAATTTTTACACGTCTTCGATATAGTTTATGTTCATATCCACTTCTCCACTATGCATGTTGTGTACCACAAGCACTCAAGCAGCCACCACATCCAACGGCTTCATATATTTATATACAACTCAATAATAAAGCCTTCTGTAAATACTTAATTCTTTAAGACCTAATCCCATTTTTTCTGCCCAACGACGATAGTAGGGCAGCTATATAACCATATTTACCAAACTCTTATGACCCAACTATGAAAGATGGTGAAGCAATCCTCACTAGATTTATCTTGAAGGCCTAAGCATTCCAAATTTTCTCATTTATCTAAATGCCCAGCTAAGAAAAAGACAAATAGAAAGTTTTATTGATGAATCACAAAGGTCATAAAGTTGATTTAGAATCAGAGTATTACGTTTTCGAAAGTTCAAATTATTTTGAAATATGAAATTATCCAAAACATGTTACCATGATTTCAATTAAACAAAACTTCTATGTGAAGGTGTCCTTTTCAACATCATAGAATAAACCCCTTCAACTATGCTCATCCGGTCTAGGACCCATTTAATTTTTCTCGCTGTGGATGAATACCATAAAATCGCTTCTTTGGTTTTTTTTTTTTTTTCAAAAATCAGTTTCATTAAACTTTTAGTATCAAACCCTAAAATATAAATTATTAGATCCGAGACTTCCTCGTAATTAGCAGAAGTTCTATTGATTTCATCATTTTACCCAAATCTGGCCACCGTCATAATAAATCCATCAGTTAGTGGAAGTAGCCCTCTATAGGTTGCCTGATGGCTGACACTACTTCCAAACCAGTCTGTGGTATTTTCTGCTATATTAGAATTCACTGATACGAAAACAAAAAATAACTTTGGGTACAGTAATCTACACTACACCAGCCATGTCACCGTGACTTCTCAGAGCCATCCAATTTTTTACCATGGTTTAAAATCCCGTCGATACGTCTCATATGGACCGAGATATAGCTGTATTGGAAACCGCCGATACGAGATAACCTAAATCTAGTAATTAAAAATGGAAAAATAATCAATGAGACAACCGATTTATAACGTGTATCGGCCAACTCGGTCCGATACGGCCCCCAGAGAATCCGAGATGACCGACTCATAACTTGTACCAGCCAAACAATGTAATGAAAAGCACTAAAAAAAACTGTACAATATTGGTCAAATTAAATATTCTAAATAGATTTAATCTTAACTTGATATGCAATGGACAATGGATGACAAAATATCTACAAAAGCTTATAAAATAAATAACACCGCAATAGCCGCAACCAAAACAGTGACGGCAGAGTCGAGGACGATTACGCAACAATGTTAATGCGACCGATATTGAGAAAGGCGATTTTAAACCATGTTTCTGACTAAGAGTTGATATGTTTTAGACTTTCTACTGATGCTAGCTAGTAGCTACATCCATCCATGGTAATTCGAGCACATTAATTTTAAGGCTAGGTCCTAATGGCTATTTTGTTGAATGTCCTCTGTAACTTGTTTGAGTAGGGGCCTGTAAGATTGAAGATGTAGACTCTTATCCAAGAATTATAAACTATTTTTTTTGGCTTCCCCCAAGTAGATGAAAAAAAAAACATAAACATTCAGCTACGTCCAAAGTTAAGTGTGTTAAACATAAGCAGAAGCTATACATTAACTGAAATGCGTCTAAATCCATTTCAGTTAATGTAGAATACGGTCGAACCTTTCAATGGGGATTGATTAAATCGAGCAACCTAGCTATCCATGTCAAAACTAAACGTACGACAATAGGTAGGGCAAGAAACTTTCAATACAGGAAAAGATTTGAATCCCTATCTTCATACCTTAATGAACTCACAACAAAGAAATTAACTATAGTTCACTAAACCCTACCGCAGAATCACTCAACCTAACTACTCTTACATGCATCAAGGATTCGATGCAGCAAACTAGCACTGTCACCAAAGTATTTCTACTCTCTCGTAATTTCAAAGAACTAACCAAGAAATATTATGCAGCAACACAAGCACCAATACCAACTTTAACCCCTACCTGAAAACAGACCTTACTATTGGAATTCACTCTAGTTCACACAAATCCCTAGCTTACTGCATAGTACTACAAAGGCAAGACTGAATTACTTCAATCACGAGTCTTGTATAAGAATGTCTCAGATATGCAACCATCCCAAATATTTATTTATTCCTAATACCCACTTCGACATGCGTCTGATCGTAGACCTTATTATTATTAGAATTCCATTCTAGTTCACACGAATCCCTAAATTACTGCATAGTACTCAAAGGCAAAATTGAATGACGGTCCCAGATTATCGATCATCCCATTTTATTATGTATTTCTAATACCCACTTCGACCCACACCTGATCACAGACCTTAATAAAATCCCATTCTAGTTCACACAAATCCCTAACTTACTGCATAGCACTACAAAGGCAAAATTGAATTAATTCAACAACGAGCCTTGCATAAAACCGTCTCACACATGAGACTGTCCCAAAAATTCCTAAATTTTGATGTATTCCTGGATTAATTGAGTTAGTATCAACAATAAGACGGTCTCATATAAATTGAATTGTATCGAACTAAACTGAATTAAACGACAGCGGAAATAAACCATGGAAAAACCCTAGAAAGAAAAAAAGGCGCAAACCTCTGGAGGCGGAAAGAAGGGAGAGATAAGCTTGTTCAAGCTGGGGCAGGTGACGAGGATCTTTGCCAGAGGAGATACACCCCTTAATCGTCTTGTAATTCTCGTATACATTCCGAATTTCTTCCTGGTTTCGCCTTCGCCGTTGAATTTCTTCAGGAGACGGCGGAGAAGGGGTAGAATCGTCATTTGGCGGCGGAGGAGGCGGTGGTGGGGGTGGTTGAGAGGGTGGAGGTGGTTGAGACGGTGGCGGTGGTGGTTGGGAAGGTTCGTAGAGTTTACGCTTCTTGAGAGGCTGTTCTACGGAAGCCATGGGTAATTGGGAAGGGGAGTTTAAGGTAAGTCGTCTAGATGTTACCGTTCGAGGAGTGTTTATGTTGGATCAATCTATTGCTCCACTAGTACTTACCTAAATTTATTACTCTACTAGTTACCTAAAATTTATATAAAAATGGATTTTAATTCTTTTTCCAATTTTTATTTTCCTTTCCAATTTTTTTTAGCTGGAATAGGTGGCCACGAGTCTGAGTCATGACGAGCCTATAGTATTAAATAGGTGGCCACGAGTCTGAGTCAGGACGACCCAAAGGCGAGACAAAATCAACAAAGTGGTCGCTTGACCCTAAACTGGCATGTGCGAGGAGGTGAGCCAAGGTGGAGAAATTTAACTCTAACTCACGCTGGTCATGGTGTAACAATTCGTTGTGCAAGCTGACCCGCTAAACAAACACCTCTATAATAAGACTATGTTCAACGATAATATTTGACACAAAAAAACTAAAAGAAAATCACCAAGAAGTATTCATTAAATAATTAAATGAAAATGAATGTCAAAACATTGTGTTGTGCTTCATAACATGGTGTTGTGAGTTGTGACACTCATTTTGTTGTCTCTATGACACTTGTGTATATGTGATTGGATAACTCATTTTCAACTTAAAAAAAAAAAGGGAAATCACATTAAAGTATGTAAATAATGTCAGAATTGTGAGTGTTATCAATAGAGTGTCTAAATTATAAGTGAATGTTATTAAGGTAAAAGAATGAAAATATTAATATTATAATCATAACACTCATAATAGTATAATACCAAAAGTATTGATGTACATAGTCGAGGACCATGATTTCCTAACAGTATCTAACTCTTTATTCCTTATCAACAATTTTGTTATATAAAATAATTAGTAAATTAATAATTACTATCTTTAAGATACAACTTTTCTAAAAAAATCCCTTTTATAGACTTTTTATTTTTATTAAATTACTCCCATGAAATGTTTTCAGGTCAAAAATTGCACTCATTTGCACTTTCAGGTAAAAATTCTTATTTTATGACCATTTTACCCCTGTGTTTGATGTAAGTGAAAAGTCCGATCATCCTCGAAATTAATCCAAGTTTGATATACTTGTGATTTATTATGCTGCAAGATTAGCTTATCAATTTCGAATCTTTTGGGCATCATCCCGTAGAATCGATTCTGTTGTTTGTAGTAGCGAGGGTGAAAACAAAGAAGATGAACCCTAATTTTGCAGCAAATCGCAAATAATAAATACTAAATTGCAAAATCGCAAAGAATGAATACTACAATCGTAAAATTGCAAATGGTAAGCTAATTAAGGATGACGACACATAAAATTGTCCTGAACAAAAGAAATAAAATTCAATTAATGGAAAAAAAAGAACAATCTTACCTTAAATCGGGGAAAATTTATAAGAAGAGAGGAGAGAGAGTTGAAGGGGATTTAATGAATTATAGAGTTGAAGGGGATTAATGAATTCAAGGGTATAAGGGAGAGAGGAGACCCCAACTATATAAAAATATAAAGAAGGGCAAAATCGTCATAAAATTAGTCTTTAAACCTGAAAATTTGAATTTTGACAAAAATTGACGCCTGAAAGTGCAAATGGGTGCAATTTTTGACCTAAGAATATTTGAAGGGAGTAATTTAATAAAAAGTTTATAAAATTGATTTTTTTTTTTTTTAAAAAAGTGGTATATAAAAGGGAGTAATTATTAATTTACTCTAAAATAATATATGAAATTCGGAATGTATAGGAGAATTACAAAATGATTAAAGGTCTAATTCTCGTATACGTTTCTTAACAACAATTTTGTAATTTTTCTTTTGGCAGCCGTAAACAAAGGGTTCTTATAGAGATGACATTTGATTCATTTGGTCAAATGCACTTATTTTAGTAAATCCATAACCTAAAGCAACAAAATAAAGCTACCTACATTAGTCATCAGGTAAAAAAAGTGTTTTGGTGGTCTACAGCCAGCGGAACACGAAGGTCATCTTCATTCACTACATTCTTGAACGGGACGATTGGAGCACATCACAAGATCGTACAATTCCTTACTTTTTTTTTATCAACTGAGCTTCAGAGAAGTACCTGCAACAAGACACAAAAATGTGACTCGAAGATTCATCTCCTTGGCTATGATACGCATCATCTGGAAACCAACAAGACCCTAGAACCATCAAGGGTAAGTAAAGTGCATTTACGTCACTAAGACGTAGAAAGGAAAGGCGGAAAGCAAACCACGACAGTCTGCCTCCAGAGGAGAGAAAATTTCTACACTCTGAAACACAACCCCTGCGGACAAGAACCTTGTAGCCCAGAAAATTAAGAAGGTAAATAAGTAGTGAAATAGAAGCCACTTTGAACCTCCTAACCAACGCCATCTCAGAAGGCGAAATCGAGATGGGCACAACACAAACCGGATGCAAAGATATCATTACCCTTATTAGGATTAAAGATACGACAATACGAGCCAACCCAAAAGTTAAGGGACAGGACACCCATAACCAACAAGCCACCCCAATGATAAAGGGACAAGACACCCATAACTAAGAGGAGGCTATTATTAATATAAATAGAGAAATTAAAAGCAACATGGATAATTTAACACCCCCATACACCAAGGTACCTTACCAAGGACTACCCCAATGTATAAGGGTGCTACCATCTCGGTTTCCCGAGGTAGTGCACATCATAGAAACCATAATGAAACGTATAAAAAGGAAATAACTTTATTTAACTAATTACAAGTCTCAAAGATAAATACAACTCAAAACCAAAAGGTGACAAAAGTAAAAAGATAGTATCCGGCGGAAGCTAGACTACAAACTGGTGACGACTCAGCCCCGCCAAACCTAACCAGCCAATCCTGATCATGTAAGTTACCACTAGATAATGGATATCTCCCACCCGAGGTTAAACTCACATTCATCGCATTTCACATTCTCTAATTCACGTAATTACCATTAGCAGAAATATGTGAACACATAACCAATGCTTAACAAACGTGCTTCCATGTATACTAGCCCAAGCCTTTTCATAACCTATTTTACCCTTACGGACCATCCATGATAACAATTCCGGTAGACAACCTAACAAAATTTTACCTAAATATCAATTCCAGTATTGTCTTTGATTAGTAAGTCACATAAGCTATGCTAGTAACAATTACAAGTTGTCAAACCCTCATTATGGTATCTCACGTCGCTATCAAACACCACCGAAAATCATTAATTAACTCTCTTAATTCTTCAGCCAACTTTCCACCAAAGTCTCATACCATGTATTCATTCTGCCAAAGTCTTACTCCCTTAATTCCTCAAGACTCCCGACTATCATGGCATCTCTCATATCGCGTGTAACCTTCAACTCACATTCTCATACTTGATTCTTCTCATGTCCCATAACTCATGTCAACCGCCACTCAACTCACCTCACCATTTCTGTTCCATTATACTTACCAACACCACATAACAACCCAAATGAGTAGTCCCACTACTTGGTCCATTAGTAATCCACTTATCTCCTCATTACTCCCAAAATTCAAATCCCATTAACTCGTATCAAAACATCTCATTCGTGCTTATCGATCATCTCTCTCATCATGCTACTCATTCTCACTCATTATCAATAAGTCCTACAATCAATGATTACTTTCCAATTATCTATATTCCCTTTTAAGCATAACATCACTCTTAATTCATATCACCTCCAAATCATCCAAATCTTCAGACATAGCAAACCTACAAATCCATATTCCACTACTAATCAACCTAAACTCTCCAAGTACTATCCCCTTATATCCTTCTACAACGACATCTTTTCGCGTATATCTCTAGCCAACGTAAATACACTCATAAACTTCCACTACTTCTTACCGATTCCAAATTACACTCGTTCATATATCTCGTTTCAATCTTTCATTCTCACATCCCTCATTTCAAACTTTTTTTTTGACAGGCTAATCGTATACCTACCAAAAATAACCAACTGGTCTCTAACTAATATAGATAGGGTAGTCAGGATCGTATCCACAGAGATACAAAGATGTTCTAATAGTCAACTAAAGTTCGTCTGAGTAACTGATCTTGGGGGTTTGATTGTTGTTTTTACTAATCTAAAGACGATGAAATGAAAGCAAGCAAAAAGGAAACGAGTTTAAAGGCAATAAAAAGAAAATAGCTAGGATTTTCGGTTTGATAAGTAGCATTTTAGCCGCATTTTACCCCGCATTTATTCCGTATTCCGACTCGATTTTGCGTGCTTAATTGTATATAAGCTCATTACGT
>VHZZ01001815.1:105445-125646 GCA_009801015.1 Silene noctiflora | reverse complement strand
ATGACTTCAGTAAACTGGCCACCCAACCGAGAGGTAGTGTTGTTCGCCAGAGATAAGTGTCGCTCATTACTCTGAGTTGATATACCGTTCTGATGAGAAGAGATTGAAAAATAAAAATAAAGTGAGAAGATGGAGGTTGACGATGAGATAGAATCAAGTTGGAGAATGGAGTAGTGGGTAGTTTTTATTTGGATGTATAAATGTATAATAGGTTTCATGGGTAACTTATGTTCCGTATTTTGAAGTCATGTACTTACGTGTATAATATACGGTCTATCAACCACAATTTGACACATAAGCATTTTGTTGTATATTGGCTTTTGCTTTAATAGTATTAATAATACTCCGCACTATTTTCCTTTTAGAAAATCTATTACGGAGTAAATTTTTAACAACAATCCTAATGGTGTCTTTACCATTATCCTTTGATTAATTATACTATTGTAACTATTCTCAATGTAAGGTTGACAAATACTTCATAAGTTGGCACAAAAAAAAATGCTTTTAATTTAGATGGAGGGGTTTAAGTTGTCAATCATTGGGTTAGTTGTACATATATGCAACCAACTTTACTAGAGAATTTTATTTTATTTAATAAAGGAGGTTTTTATATTTGCTTGCACCAATTTTCGTTAAGATGCACACTTTTCGTCACAAGTTAAGAAAAAGTTAAAATGTCACTATTTTAATGACAAATGTGATCAATATCCCGACAAACTGCATCTTCAACTTGTGACGAAATATGATCCGAATTCAAGAAGATTCAGTGTTATATTTGTGGGATAAAGTGGAAGACATGCATGAAAATATGTGGTTTTTAAGGTTGAAGCTTTATTGTATTATCTATAAACGCGTTATTATATTTCCAGGCTGCAGCCACAAGTATTGACAACTATTAAGATGAAAAGGAAAGTGTACGTCGTCATGCTTTCATCCAGGCTATTTATCCAAGGCTAATGTGACATATGGCATACTATAGGGACATTACACTTTAGTTTTGACCCATTTGGTCGTCCATACTCATATTCGTCGCAAGCTTAAATAGGTCAAATACTCTACTTATATAGGTGGATAAAAAAAACAAAGTGCCTAGTACTCGTAGCATTCTATTTTGTCTTATCTATCCACATGAACAATACTTGACCCGTAATAAAGGAAACTTGATGTACTCAATTACTCGATTTTCTTTAAAACTACTCCAGTTTACATGTGGATAATATCATAAATTATTTTACTTGGGGAATATTAATCTTAGATTTTAAAATGATTAAATAAGAATGGTAAAAATAAAATCTAATTTATTTTCACATTACATTTTTTACTCATCAGAATATTTTTTGTATCAAACTTTTCATTTGTTTGTCTTTCACTAAAAAAACATTAAATCTAATTCTCTCTCCCTTCTCTCTAATATTGAAACTTTAACCATCTTCAGCTACATTAAAATTCTTCAATTATGAACAATTATTCAAATGATGAACATGTAATTAATTCGCTAATCTTATTTTACTTTTAATTTGACTATTTATTGCTATAGTTTAGTTTTTTCAAATTAGGGTACTATCTAAAAAAAATCAATTATCCAAATCGTCGTTTACTCATTACCGGTCACTCACCGGAGTCCTCTCACAATCGTCATGTCACGCTGTCGTCTTACCTTCGTACTCTCACAACCGTCCTCTCACCGCCGACGTCGTACCGCCGTTCTCTCCCAGGCGACTTATCCCCACCGTCGTCGACTCACCACCGGCCGGCGTAGCCCCTCCCCTGGTGTCGACATCAACCGCCAAAGTAATGTCTGTGAAATTTGAGATGAACGAATGCTTTCACCGATTGTTTTGACAATACATTAGAGAGAAAACATTAAGTGAGAGGTTATAGAGGGAAAATGGAAGGGAAAAGAGTGGGGTATAATTATCAACCATGTACTGCAATGAGCAAAATGTATACTGCGAAAATCGTGACCCAAATAAAAATGTTTGTCCTGTCTGATCTGAATAAGCAAGGTTTTTTATTTGACCTTTATTAATTTTAAGACGAATATGTACACGTCTTTAAAGTTTATCTTTTAAGACACCAACATTTTGATAGTGGTTTTTTTTTGTCAAAACTACCTTTTATTTAGGCCATTTATGAATAAGTACCTTTCATTTTTATTTTTGGCTTTCCACTACCTTTCATTTCTTCCTTTTGCAAAAGACTACCAAAAATTCACTTCTGCCAACAAAAAAAAAAGTCAACTCTTTAGAGTTGACTTACCATTTTCATGTAATTTAACTCTTTACTTCATAACCTTAATAATTGACAATAAAAATTGATTAAACCTAACATTAATCACCATCACAATCAACATTTAACTGAATATGGTAAATTCTTCTTCGACAATTATGCTCTATTATGGGCAAAATCGACGCCTAGTATTAACTATTCAAAAATCATCATGGATTCACCCTTAGGAACTCACTTGCCTGCTATCTCATGAGTTTTTTTATACTCACCATCTTCGCCGTAGAGAGAAAAAGAAAGTACTTTTTATATGACTAAGATGGGCATGAAGTTAATGAATTATAATTTAAGTAGCTTATAAGGTTGTCAAAATGTAAGGGCAGAGGTAAAGGAGGCAGTAAAGGTGACGACGGAGAGGGAGATTGTGATGGTTGGGATGCGTTGCATTGCTTGAAAGAGACTTTTGATAGGGCACTGGGTATGGAGATGAGTTTTTTCATATTTTGTTGGGTGAATAAAGGGAGAAATCTGGGTATTATGTGGGGGAAAAGGAGAAAAGAGCAAGGCAATGCCGAAAAATTGACTTTTTTTGCCGAAGTGGATTTTTGGTAGTTTATTTTTTTGCTAAAAGAAGAAATAAAAGGTAGTGAAAAGTCAAAAAAATGAAAGGTGGTTGTTCATAAATAACTCTAAATAAAAGGTAGTTTCTGACAAAAACTGTTTAGATAAGATATGTAAGATCTATTTTAATCAAATGTACGAAATCACTTAAAGTGAATAGAGGGAGTATCTTTTTACCGAGCAAATATATGTGTTTATAGGCAAACACTCGTGGAGGGCGAAATAACAATGTAATAAGTTTATTTAACTCTTTTTTTCTTTGAACTTTCATTGTCATGAATAAATGAGCGACCCACTAACCCTATTTGATTCCAGTAATGACTTTGATCTTTACTTCGATCGATGCCTAAAAGAAAAAAGTCTCACTCTCAAGGCATAATCTCATAAATTCCACGAATGAGACTACGCCTTCAAATCATAAGACCCAACGATAAGATGTCATGGTCGGACAAGTAATATAATTAATGAAAAAAAGGAGGATGATTTAATGACACTTGACTACCTGCGTCACGTAAGTAAATTAAGAACTACATATGCTTTGATTCTTACGAAATATGTAGTGACATTAATTAGAGATATTTTCAGAAATTATATTAAAAAATTATTATAATTTTACCCAACCCTATATTTTTCCTAAAAATCAACATTTTTTTGAAAAAAAAAAAGTTAAATTTACTTGGTTTGACCCACACCTAACCCAATTTAGAGCTCCCCTGAGTCCGACTCAAGCTGGTGCAGCTCGGCCCGGTCAGGGCACTTTCTTCCCATAGAACATGTCATATGTACTGATGTACACAATATTTTGTTTGGGTGTGGAAAAAAAATATTTTATAAGTGCTTATGTGAAAACAAAACTTTTATTTGAAGGAACATAATTTCTTAATCTCAAAATAATTCTCATTTGTTTTTGTATATTTACGTTATATAATTTCTAATACTTTCACACATGTTTAAAGTTCAAGTCTTTAAACTTCACAATAGTAAAAATACAAAAATTAATTATACGCAGTAGTATAATTAACTTGAACCACATCCTCTTGGTTTGTTTCTCATTCAACACAGCTCATAATTACCTTGATTGGTCGTGGGTAGAGTTGTGTATCGTAGCGGGCTAATTCGGCAGGCCCGACCATCACTAGTGTCAGTTCAGCCCAGCTTAGTGTCATCCTCGGGCGGGGCTAGTGCCATAATTTTGTCGGCCCGGCCCGGTCCAAACAAAAATAAAAAATTATATGAAGGCCAAGCATTAGCCTACTATTCAATGAGTCGGGCTCGAGCACGACAAAACTGGCCCGATACTAACCCGGCCCAGCCCGATCCTTATTTTTTGTTGTGCCTGAGCTGCTGGCATTCAGCTCGGCCCACCTCTTGACTCAACCCAACCCGCAGTCTAGCCCAGCGCATAGCTCTACTCGTGCGTGCATGCTCAACTCTAAGCTTGTTATGACCCTTTTTTTATAAGGTAGGAAAATTAGGTGTATCCTCTTGGATAGGACCAACCTATCTCATCCTTTCGGATGAGCGAGGTGAGTTGAAGTCATCGGCTATTAAACCACCTAGAAATGTCCAATAGAAGCCATTAACTCAGCAATTTGTTAGCTTCACGAAAACAATGTTTAATAGTCACTTTCTCAAAGAAATGAAGATTTAGTTTCACATCTTTGATAACATTTGAAATTTGCATAGGAATATGCTAAGTACCACGAATAGAGTTAATAACCCATAAATTATCACCTTCAACTATTAAAATTCCTTCTTTTAATGCTAGGGTTTCTGCAACAAAATGCTATTAGATCCACAATTTTTTGCTCCTAACAAACCGACTTTACCATTATGATCTCTTATACCATATCCTAAAGAAGCTTTATGCCCATCTAATTTCGATCCGTCAAAGTTTCGCTTTAGAAAACCGTCTTTGTTTTTTCCCACCAGATTTTTTCTACCGGTAGTGTTTCTAACTGCCTCGTCTTTCTTGGGATTGTTGAGATCCTTATGTCTAGTCTCATTCAAGTCTCATTCAAGATCTTAATGCTATTATTATATAAAATAATAAGTTTACTAAAATCGATATGAACATTACTGAAGGTAATATCATTTCTATATCATGCATTCCACCAAATAAAATATCATCTTAATAAAATATCTTTTGAAATTAAGTCTTTGAGATAATTGAGTTTCATTAGGAAACTTTGACTTGCAATATTATCATAATTTGACGAAAATTATTAAAGTTAATAATGTTCATGCCTTGGACAACGGAACCAATTAAGCGACATTTGTAAAAGAAATGATATTTGTTTTCAATGGGATGGTTGCACAAAACACAATGAGATGAGACATTAATATGATTTTTGAGAAGCCTACCTTTCGTTGGGAGGCCGTCAACACAGGCTTTTCAACGAAAAAATATTCAATTTCCAAATCCACTGAAATTCACATTTGTCAAAACTTTGATCGAACATCCCTTGTGCTAACCATGTCGCTGTTTTGGTAAAGAAATTTTCATCCACGGACACCCCCTAAAGGAGGGTATCTGGAATATCATTATGTGGCAGTGGAATGTTTGTAATCCGATTAACAATATCGTTATCCACTAAATTGGATGAATTGCAAACATCCCATTGTTTTTATCAGGGGATACGAAATCTTTAACCAAAAGATTAAGATTGCGAGTACTATCATCATAACCCATACTGTTGGTAAGTGGGTGTGAAAAAACCCAATGAGACCAATTAGGCTTTACCCATTATTATGCATCAATTAGGCTCACTCTCCATGATGGCATTCCTTTGGTCGCCAATGCCCTTACATCACCTAGATGCGGCTTTTGGTGTCGATAAGCTCTCTTAATTTATGCATCAACCAACCACCTCTCAGTGGTACGCCTTGAAAAGGAGGCATCGATCATCCCACAATACTCTTAGTTGTGGACACCGATTGACAGGCGACAAAGATGATTTCATTTCTACATGATGTACCTTCCTTGTGTATCTTAGTAATGTCTGTAGTACTTTCATTTGAACAATTAGGCTATCCTCGGGCATCAAAAAACAATTACATTAAGAGGTCAGTTTTTACTTATTACTCTTTCCATTACATTTACCGTCTTATTTTCAATTTAGATTAGGAATTGAGAAGAGGATAATAATATTTGATACGCTGTTTTCCTTACTCAAAATAGAAGAGGGGTATCTCATGTAGAAAGGTTTAAGATGGTTGAGTCAACAAACACCATTTGTCTTTGCTGCCTTCAACATTATACGACATATAACCTTTTGTATTATCCACAACATGACACCAGAGACCAGAGGCTAGAAGGTTGGGGTCAAAAGTAACTACCCATTCTGTCGTTTCATAAAGAGGTGGTTTTTAAACAAAAATCTGTGTCAAGGTATTTCGTATCATCTATAAGAATACGTGCAATATCTTAATCTAAAATAAGCAACACACCATTACACAAGCTTGCAGTAACAAACGTTACCAAGGGCGACCGTACAACAAGCCTGTGGTCAACGCATGTTACTTAAGGGTAAAAGGTACCAAACATGCTTGTAGCCGACAAACAGTTCCAATCTTCAATGAGCTCACAAATCTGTAGTACAAGAATGGGAGAACACCTGGGATTATAGTGAAGAAATAAGCACGCCAGTTTAGATCAGCCAGGTCTTTGTAGATAGTCATCAAGTCAACTTCAAAGAGGCAAAGTCCGAAGCCAGTTTCACGGCCTCCTCAACATTTGATGCATCAGTACCCTAAACATCACGAATCATTTACGAGAATTATTACGAACATACCCGTAGAGAAGAAAAAGTTTCCTAATATCGGATGTCAAGAGAAAAAAAAAAATTAAAATAGCCAGGAAGGTCAATTTCATTTGAGCCAAGTGGAAAAGGAGAAATATATGATACCCAACAAAGCCAGCCAAAATACGTTATTGGAGACTTATTTCCGACTAAAAAAATCTTTTAAGTGAAAATGCTTTCAAATGACTCTACCTCTAATTCAAACAGAACCTACATCAAGGCAGTTTTCTACAATAAATGAGAGTCAATTTATGCAAAACAGATATGATGCCAGAGAACAAGAGAATAGTTCTAACCTGACCCTGAGCGAGACCGCCTTTTCCTTTGCCGCACTTTCCCTTTAATGGACCCAAAGCAGTTGTTAACCACTCCGACACTTCTAAACCTTTCCATGTGTTTCCTTTGTCGGGCACTCCAGCATAAACGACAGCCTTGTTAGCAGTTTCATCCACACTGAGAACCATGATCGATATCCCCTGATAACCCCACCCAAACAATAGTTAATAGTAGTTGAATGCCAATTACATAAGGAAAAAAAATTCAGTTTTGGTGCCACGAAGTTTGAGCTAGCAAAGTCCACTTGGTACCAGTGATTTGGATGATTCTACATTGATGGTATAAGGCTTGTGTTGTTTCTTAATTTTAAGAAACATATTTCATCCCAGTCACGAATGTTTTTGATCACCAAAAAGGAGTTTTGGGGTAAGTTTATGAAAAGTTAGCTTATTATTTAATGTTGATTTTCATAACCTTTGACTATGTTTTATACCCTCGGTCACCAAAGTGAAATTTTTCCTGGAATATGGGAGTGGACAACAAAGTTAAACCATCCCAAACAATTTTCCAATTAATGCAGTAAGCTAGAAACAGGAACTTCTGATAACCTTTTGCTGTATCACTTTTTGGACGGCTTCCCTAACGGCAGCAGCATCTAAACCAACATCTACGCGACAAATGCAGAAACTCTTCCCCTCTGAAATAGAGGTTTCTGCCTTCTCACTTGCAACCTTTACTGCTTTTTGGAGATTCTCTTCAGCCAGTTTTTTCTGTGCCTTCCGCACTTGATCCTAATGGCATTATCGAAAATATGAAAATGAATTAACATAAACCATATAAACAAGGCCGAATTTAAAACTTAATACTAGCAGGAATAGAACGTCCGATAAAATGAATTATATTACCTGAAGCATAGAAATCTTTAAGCGGATATCATTTTTCTTGGCTGCTGGAATGGGGGCTGCATCCACACGGCTTCTAAGAGAAGCGACTTTCTGCACAATATAAGAGTTTTTGATCAGAGGCCATACACTATACACAACTACACAAGTCACTTGTTTGACGTACAAAATTGGAAAGAAATATAGCTTGCACTTAAGGCCTAAGGATAATATTGACACTTATTTGTAGGAGCCTGCTATCAGAGGCCATACACTATACACAAGAATGTTGTGTTGAGATGATACTCAAATAGGATCCTTAAAACGAAAAGAAGGAAATTATTGAATTGATAATCTTCATGAAAAACGAAACAGAGCCCAATGAAATTGCATTTGATGACAAGTTATTGCAACATATTGATCAGGAAAAAACAAATACGTGACACATTCAAATCAGGTTGCGTGCTGAAAGATGGAGCTCAAATGACAATGTGTTCTTCCGTGTCACCAACAAGGTAAAAAAATGCAGATAGTGGAAGAACCAGCTAGATTTCCTAATGTGAGTTTGAGATGGTGTGACGGTCACATATAAGGACTTCTAAAGCACGCTGTAAGTCTGTAACTGTACACTCGGTGTAAACCAATCATATAATTTGTAAGCTAAATATTGGGGTACCATTTCCTTAAATAAGGCAGAAGAGTTTGAAGCAACAAGTTATTAAATTGGTTAGGGAGTATGATGGCAGTAAGCAAGGTGCACCTAGGAATTTTTCGAATATAAGAAATTCTGTATAAGGTGACTTCAAGTCTTCAACGGACCCCTATTTAACCCACCCCCAAAAACGGAATTTGAAACCGATAAAGGGGGTTAAAAATGTTACCTTCTCCAACAGACTCCCTTCTATGCTTGATGCATCGATCACTTCCTGCTCCAGGGCGCGTGACAGTTCTTCTGCCTCTAAAGCACAATCAGCTGTAACAGCAGTCACCCGACGAATTCCCTTGGCAATTCCTTCCTCAGATAAAAGAGCAAATGACTTTGCTTCTCTAGTATTGGATATGTGGGTTCCTATGTGGATGACAAAACAAATTTATTCAGAGTTGCAACATCAAAATCCAACATTAAGAAAAAAAATTATTGTAACTTTAAGGCAGTTTTACACTAAAATATACGGTCCGTCTCATTGTAGACGGCCACTATCCGTCAAAAGCTGAAGACAGATAGTGGCCCTCTCACAAAATGCAAGTGGGAGGGCAAGTGGGGATAACCATTTCCCACCCACTTGCACTATCCACTTACATTTTGTGATAGAGACACTATCCGTCTTCAGCTTTAGACGGATAGTGTCCGTCTACAATGAGAATTTGTGAATATTATAAGACCGCATGCTCACCAACATACACCTATAACAAAAACCTTTTTAGTAATTACAAATTTTGAGTGAAAAAGCATGCGGTTTTACATTAACACTCGTGTAAAATTGTCTTATATTAGTTACATAAGTATGTGTGCTATATCAAAAGTTGAAAATTCTGGGAACTAATAAAACCTCCACAAAATTCAGCAGAGTAGGATGCCCACTCCTCGTTTTCTGGTTTTGCCAATAGATCTTCTACCTTTTTCCCAATCGATACTATTCTAACGGGGTCAGGGTATATCTGCAATAAATAGCCAAAATGTTCATTCATCTAGTATGAAAAGTGTAGAGGGAGTAACCTTACACACAAGCGTACCTCACCAAAGACGGCCCTAAGACCATTAACACGCTTGGCATCAGTGAGAGTTGCCTCTTTCGAATATACATCTAACTCGGCTTTGATTTGATCATTCACGATATTCTCAATCTTTCTCAATTCTTCACTTTGAACAGGCTTACCTGTTAACAGATGTAAGTTTAACAGTCTTTCAAATCAGCAGATCTATTACTAACTGAAACCATTTGAAAATTCATACCGTGAGAAAAGTCAAATCTTAATTTCTCAGGAAGCACAATGGAGCCCTTCTGGTCTACATGAGTCCCAAGAACTTCCTGCAGGTCACAGATGTAATGTATTCAGAGAAAATTCACAGCTATAAATGGAAGCAAGAAAAAGAGAGTTGTCTTCTAAGCAAGAATGTCACTAACACGAAGCGCAAAATTTAGCATGTGAGTACAAGTATGGTTTGGAGCAATAAGTTGCCGTCTGTTATAGTCCACCTGCACGGCAATAAATTTAAACCAGTGAGTAGAAAAAACCAGATACTACATATGAAGGATCTGTATTCACTGTCTATCAAACGCCAAACAATAAATTCATGAAAATCATACCTTACATGTGACTTTGTCATTGACTGCAAATTTACCACTTTCACTTGTAAAGAATCCAATGTGAAGAACAAAACCACCAAAAACTTGAACATTACAAACTTGAAAAGTTCCAGATGGAGCTTCAAGCGATCCAGTATCAAAGATCTGTAACGAAAGGACCAAATTAAGCCTTCAAGCAGATGTATAATGTCCTATGTTACTCAGACTCGTTTAGAAGTATCCGACACGGGTACGTGTCCAAGTGTCGGACTCGGCTATTTTTATGAAAAATATGCATATTTTGGTTCAAAACGAGGTGTCCAAGTGTCATACCCATGTCCRAGTGTCGAGTGTCGGACACGGGTACGCCAAGAAAATAGAAGAGTCGGAGTAACATAGATAATGTCTTATATGTATGGTACATGGTACTTTGTATTGTATCTTGGCCAAAACACAAATATCTTTGCCACAACACCAATCATGAAATGATTGAAAATGGAGAGTGACCAAACTACCAATATGCATCAGCCATGTCTTGGCAGCTGGCACTTGCTGCTATAATTCTATAAAAAGAATTGAGCATGCTATTGTCTAGACAAACTTCAAATCCTACATCCCCAAATTAAATTAATCAATGTGTTAGTTAAGATACCTATCTATGACGAGCAACCTTAAGTTTCTACGTATTTATGATGCTGCGTTTAAGGGCATAACGTTCTATGCATATGTATCACTGCCCTACATTTAAGTAGTCTCTTTTTTCTAGGTTCCTGCATCAGTAAGCAGGCGGGAAAGAAGAGCACCCACACTACACAATGAGTCCAAAGCTTACCTCCCCAAAGATAGCCCTAAGCCCATAAGTCCAACTACTGCTCTCCAACTTTCTGATTCTAAACACTGTCCCGGAACAATGTTACAAAGACCTAGTACCATAATGCTTTAACCAACACATGAACAAGAATCAGGAACAAGAAGGTTCATCGGGTTATAAACAAACAAGCTAATGCAAATAAATCCTATCAGATAACATAACAGAGCACTCAAAAGCTTTTAGCAAAAAAATGGCAATATACCTGACCACCTTGCTCGGCATAGAAGCTTGTAGACTCAAGAACAATGCCAACTTCTTTGCCAGTTTCAGCACTCTCCAAGAACTCTGATCCAGTGTATATACCTCTTACGGTAGTTTGATGATCCTAAAAAACATGATCATGTGGCATGACAGAGAATTAAACTAAGAGCACCTTTAAAAAGTGAGAAGCACAGGACACTCAGTTTCAGACTTCTAGCTAAACAGCTCAAGATAAATTCTGAAATAACATGGTCCTTTACATGTGAGTAATACTGCTATCACGAGCATGAATACTAAGTTGATTTGGAGTCGATTAACATTAATCATCATTTGAAACTGTCAACACGTTAAATAGGAAAAGAGAAACGAAAAAACAAAAAAGGAAAATAAGATAAATACTCGACATATAAAAAAGCTACAAAGTCAATAACGTAGAAAATATTTCATTTTTCAAAGAAATAAGTTGACAAGAAGGGGAAAAAAAAAACAATAATAATTACTTCCTCTGTTGAAGACATTTCCCATAATGTTCAAAATATCCCTCAAATATTTTGAAATATGTAGTTGATTGGGTTAAGTTAATGGATAAGTAACACAATGAAATATTAAGCATAAAGGAATAATATATTGGAAGTTGGAACAAGAAAAAAAATCAGAATTTTGGGGGTGATGATAGAAAGTGAATATAAAATGCAATCCCTTCACCACAAAAAGTAATTCCTCTATCATTACAACCTACATATGACCTTTACAGCTCAAAAAGAGATGGTCTAACCATGGAAATTTGGTGAGGTTATTGGATAAAGGGCTTCAAGCTGAATAATAGAAAGTGACCGAACTAACCTGGAACCAAACATACTTGCTTGAGTCATCAGTAGTAGGAACTCCTTTCTTGTGCAGCGATGCCGTGGCATTAGCATCCATCACAATTGCACCACCAGCTTGCTGGAGCACATTATAATTAAATTGCTAGTTAAAACTTCAGACTCATTCATTAGGAATTTATTATATTTCATATTCGTCAAAAAAAAAATGTATTACACTTAGTTTGACCAAACCTTACCCACCTCTCAATGTTAAATTATATAGGGTGGGCAGTAATAAATTTCAAAAACAGAAGAACAAGAAATCCAATCCAAGGCTAAAACCACACACCTTATTTTGAGCACTCCTTGATCTTTCCCTAGCTTCTTCCATGGCTTCATCAAAACCCTTCACGTCGACCACCAAATTTCTTTCTTCTGCCATTAACTGAAAAGTAATCACAGCAAAAACAAAGGTTGATGGGTGGTAGATGTACTTCAAAAAGGTATTATTAAAAACCCATCAATTACCTGGGTTAAATCTAAAGGGAAGCCATACGTGTCCCACAGCACAAAAGCATCCTGCAATAAACGACTCAAGAAATCTAAGAAAATCTTATAATTACTCAACTCTGATAAAGGGTACTTCTTGTCCATATTTTACATATGCCAGCAAGGGACAACTAATGCAAGGAAAAAATTTGAAGTAGGGTGGGGTGGGTGGGTGGGTGGGTGGGGGGAATGGAGATAGCATGGGAGACAGGACTAAATAACACTAAGTTATCATCATAACTGAAATCAGGTCATCCGCTTTCTAAAAAGTAACATGGTGTCTGGCTTGAATCCAAAACGCAATCTCTCTGTCCCTAAATATAAGAACTTGCTAAACCTGCGGGTCATCTCTATGAACCTTTGTATCACAACATAGCATTAGCATAATTCTTAAGTAACACTCAGGATATCAAAAACAGTGACACTGCCTCTAAATGGAAGACAAAACCAGAAACAGATGTACCTGGCCACTCAATGTCTTTCCTTCAACCTCCTGAGCAGCCTTTTTGAATTTCTCGATTCCCTAGGAACAGATTAACTTCGCCATTAATTTATATAATAATGCATAGAGCTTGGGTAGTTTAAAGCCAAATTTCATCCGGAGAAATTTACAAAACGAAGAACATACAAAGGTAAGTACCAAAGTCCCTCTAGTAAACACATATGCACTGAAAATAAGTAAGTCATCTGAAAAAGATTTCAATAACAGTTGTAATCTGAAAAAATGACATTAAAGAAACATGATACTCCTTTTTAGAGAATCAGAGATTCCTCTGTTTTCTTGTTCACCAATATGCACATTAGAAGAAAAACTAACAGAGGGAAAAGAAGCTAACTACTCCTTCAAGAGCTTGTTCAGAAAAGACGTAACTAGAAAAACTACGTAAATAATCTCCACTAGAAAGTTCCACAATGATCAAAGAGATTATATTCATCGGATTCAATGACGACTTAATTCTTTAACCAATGGAGCCAAATATTCATTATCATTTGCGTTTGCAACTTGGTTATTGATGCAATAAAGCAAAATAGCCGAGTTCTGTGCACTACTTATTGTGTGTTGTAGCTGTCGGTTGAAACGAATTTCACTATGGGTTTTCCACAAACCATGTGTGTTTATATAATATAGGTAAAGCTAATACATCTTGTTCTCCCCCTCCCCCCTTCTCCCCATCTCCCATTTCAAGCACATGGTCCTAACCTTCAGCAAAGTTTTCCCGAAGCTGGCCTCCTCAGTTGCAATGACATCTTTGATATGTTTCTCGCGCTGTTTTAACTCGGGAAAAACATCACCCATCAAGTTCACCAAAGTGGGTACTAGCCTGAGGCAAATCACAAATTCGAATTAGACATGCCAGTAAATACAGTATCGAACAATACCTACAGCAGACTTGGACAAGAAAATTTGTTGGACCGGTAATTACACCAAAGATAATCAACCACCTACCCATTGAAAAAACCTTCCTGCCCTTTTAGGACTTCACTCCCGTAACGAACAGCTCGACGAAGTATGCGCCTTAGAACATATTCACGACCTTCATTACCTACAAAAGTCAAATTATAGCGTTAAGGATGGCAGTTACCAAAACTCTGTGCCCCTCGATAACAATGGCAGGTTTCAGTTACCAAATAAAAAGCTGTAACAAACTACAACATTGATTTAAAAAAAAAAAAGGCTGCCATGAAAACATCCCAACTCTTATATCTTCATTCTCATACAACTATACTTATTGCACAAATACAGACATTAGAGAAGGAGAAACAGAAAAAATAAGTCGAGATTTAGCTAATCACTTCTAGAACTATCACCGCTTAATGAAAAATTATATAAAAGACATCCGTAGTCTCCAAGAAAATCCCTGTAGCCAGTCACCTAGCCAGTCACCATAACATTTTCATAAATATCTTACAAATAGAAACTCTAAGGTCAATGAGCAAGTAGACCAAGTTGAGGAAAAATCATAAATTACAAACACACGATACACAAAGTCTAGCTTTAACATATACCAGTTTCACAACTTGACCTTCCTAATTAGTAAGGTCATTCAGACTTTCTTAAAAATTTGAGGGAAAACATGGTAATAAATCTTGGTCGGAATGTGTTCAAGCAACATTTGATACCATTGGAAAACTGATACTTTCACTTACATGTGACCATTCTATTAAAAGAGACGGAGACTGGTCCCTTTTCCTTGCGCGTCAAATTTCAAAAGCTAAAAATTTTTCATGTCAGTCGGAAAACTTTTTGATCCTTGCACAAGTCTAACACAATGTTTGAACTTAGTATCATGCACGGTTACACAGTTCGAGATTCGTGGGCCCGATCCCCGAACCAGTTCGACCGTGCCCAGTTCGTCAGAATTTGCAGACCAGTTTGCTGTTACTCTCGAACTGTTTTTATGATGGAGGAAGGGCTTAATACGATCTCAAGCCTTGGCTTCAAACCAATATCAATAATTATTTGACCAACGTGTAGCTATTGGCTGTGAATACTTCCTACACCTTCAAATCAATTATTTTAGTAAAACGAAAGTTATATTCCCTCAACTATTCTCGATAGAAAATGAGAAAAACCATAATTTGGTTTCACATAAAAGTTAATTCTTATGCACCTATCTGTTTAAACTGAAATTGGTTCATTGTACTCCCTCCAATCCAATCCAAGGGTAACATTTACTTTTTGGAGGTCAACTTTTGAAAACTGAGACCACAAATATAATGAAAAGTATTAAATTTTGAATATTGAAACTAACATATTTAGATTTTTTATGAAAGTCTTTCGGAAAGTAGAATTTTTCGTAAAGAAAAAGTCATGTTTACATGAAAAAATCCGGTCAAAGTGTCGCTTCGAAGACCACCCAAAAGTAAATGTTACCATTGGATTGGATTGGATTGGATTGGATTGGATTGGATTGGAGGGAGTATGAAGGTTTCTATGAACTCGAAGCCCTTCCTCGAACCGAACTGAATCCTGAACCATGTAACACTATCATCAATCAGTTTATATACTGTAATTTTGGGTGTTTTAATTAGATTAGCCTGTAGCAGCTAGTAGTCATTACTCTTGACATCTTGTATGCATTATGCAATGTTTACAACAACCAGATATAGATGTTCCTTGCTTCCACGTGGTTACTCATAATAGGATGATTACTAAGCTATCACTGTAGGTTACAATGAAACAGCAGCAGCAGCACCTACTAAGCTGACACCATGCATTAAGATTGTACCTGGACAAGAACCATCAGCAATTGCAAAAGAAAGTGTCCTTATGTGATCAGCAACTACCCTATAAGCCATATCAATGTTGTCTACATCATCGGGACCAACTTTTCCTGAATATGGACGAGCACCTGTTGCCTGCATGTCAAATAAGAGACGGACAACAATAAACAATTAAATCATAATCTATACCACATATAAAAAATCCCCGATCAAAGAAAGGGTCACAATATCAACACAGAATTCACTTTTCCCAATAAAGATGGCATTCCAAATCAAAGTAGCCTCTGGGGAAAACAACAAATGCTACACGACAGTAACAGAGAGGCGTTTAACACACACAATAAGAGAGACATGTAAGATCTCAAACCTTGGCTTCAAACCAATATCAATATCAATATCACAATTCCCAACCCTGATACTGGGAAGAAAATACTCGGCCAGTATCAGGTTCAAGCTTTCAAAGCGCAATATTAAGCAATTACTTTCAGGTATCCAACTAAATGTCACTGTTAGTTACGTGGTTCTTTTCTGCTAAGTGCTGCCATGATGCTCTCATAGTATCATTATGAAAATATACATACATACTAGCAAAATTAATTTTATTCGCCACAAAGGTTATAAATGGAATATTTAAGTGAGTTAAATGAATATAAATTGGTACACTTGAAAATGTAACTCAGTTCTATCCTTGACTAGCAAAGCAAAGAACTACCACAGCCAAAAGTCCCAGGCAGAGGAATCGGGAATGATCAATGATATAACAGGCCTTGAGGAAATAAATTAGCGCATATTGTCCGTCACAAAAAAGTTATAAACTCATACTTGCCGTGAGGATTAACGAGAGACATGATAAAAACAATTCATTCATATTTAATGTTTACCTGTTGGATTGCGTCAAACAAGGGCATAAAAACATCGGTATCATAATTGCTCATCTTCTCTTGAAGAATAGACGTCAATCTTTCAAAACCCATTCCCGTGTCGACATGTTTGGCAGGGAGGGTTTTAAGAGAGCCATCAGATTCCCTGTTGAACTGCATAAGTTAAGTGCATTAGCAAACCATATAAGAGCAACATGTCACCTATCATTAAACACAAGAACTCCTACTTTTTTAGTACTCCCTCCTACCTTTTTATTTCTTCCCATTTAATATGAGCACACCTCTTAAGGGAAATTGCTTTAAAAATAAAGTAGTACAACTGGGCTCGTAATTAGGGAGAATCAGAAAAAAATAACCCCACTATAACCACCACCACTAGTATCACTACTACCACTCCAGCCACCACTAGAATTACACCACCGTCAAAAATCACTGACCAACAAAACTAACGTTATACTAGAAATCGGTCGACATTGCACTATGATGTTATTTTTTCTAAAAAGCCATTGTAAGAGCGAAGAAACCTTAGGACACATATGAACAATAAATCAGCAATGGAACCAACAAAATATAACTAACAAAATAATACCTGGATAAAGACAAGATTCCAAATCTCTATACAGGTGGGGTCATCATTGTTGACCAGTGATGCAGCATCACGATTACCAATCCTATCGAAATGTATCTCGGTACATGGACCACAAGGGCCAGTATCTCCCATCTCCCAAAAGTTGTCCTATTTCAAGTCAACAACAGCCCACAAACAACACATCTATAAATTATGTGCATTAAGCATGTAAGATTAAGCAGAAATACAAGGCCTTCGGAACAAACTTCAAATGCGATGAACAATTTAACAATCGAAGTGTGGATGCATAAAGGGATCTCAACTCTCAAGTACCCTTTCTATTACTATACACCAACTGCAAGGGACATTCACTTCCTATGAAGACACTTCTAGGTTGGCCATGGTTGTTAGTGGAATTGACAGGTTTGAAGCCCCTATTTACGCACCTTGCAACCAAAAGGCAGTACACGTTCGGAAGGAAGGAAGTTAAGCCAGATATCTCTAGCCTCTGTGTCTGGAGCAAGGCCAGCTTTTTCATCACCGCCAAAATAAGTAGCATAAATTCGGCTTGAAGGTAATTTGTAAACCTGTCAGCAAATGAAGAACACGGTCAGGTTAAAAGTAAAGACCATATTAATTTAATGAAGTCCAAGCTAAACTTGTATTCCTGAAGCTCAAGGAAAGGGGCTTAGACTATTAGAATATTTTACAAAAAATGACCGTAGATAAACAAACAAATCGGCACGTAATCACCAAAGCAATTAATAGTTTCAATCCATTTACCACAGTCAACAGTTCCCAAGCCCATTCAATGGCCTCTTTCTTAAAGTAATTGCCGAAGGACCAATTGCCAAGCATTTCAAAAAATGTGTGGTGGTAAGTATCTTTCCCCACATCATCAAGATCATTATGCTTCCCACCTGCCCGGATACATTTCTGGGTATTGCAAGCACGCTTCAGTTCACTCAATGGACTGTTGGGATCAACAGTTCCCAGGAAGATTGGCTTGAATTGATTCATCCCTGATCAATTAGAGAGGTAAAAACCAAGAGATCAATCAAAAATGTCCATCAGCAAAAGATAAAGAACACATAGCTCTCCATCCATTATCCTTATGTTGTGACTAAACAAAAAGATAATAATCTGAAGGTCCTGATTTTTCCAAGGCAGCATTTAGCACAGTCAACTGTCAAGGCATGACAGGCAACTTTCAAAATAGACAATATGTTCCTATACCAAAGTTATATCTCAAATCCACATTCTCTATTATATTGACTCATGACATAACTGTCTGTTGTTAATCGTATTCCATAATTTATTAAGGGAGTCTCATTTTCTAGATTCCGTTTCACATGTCAATGCTAAATACCTAAAGTAGTTAATAAAAGAATTTAGCCGCTGAAATACAAAATTTATTAAACACAACCATTCTGATTAGCTTCATAAGCCAGAAATGGGGATACTGGCTTTCGAAATAGAGGGATGAAATCATGTGATGATGAGGGTAGCACTGGATCCTAGTTTAGCACGTCTCTAGTAGTGTCCAGGAAACAAGAAATGAGAATACTGGCTTTCAAATAAAAATGTCGATTGTTTATGGCCGAGGAAGTAAGGATTCATGCTTCAAGATTCATCCATCGTCAGGAATCTGTTGTTTTATCAATTAAGGGAAAATGCAAAGCACCACTCTTGTATAAATCTAGGTTACTCCGATTCTTTACATTACCTCCAGTAACTATGTCGACACTCGACGCTAGGCTATAGGCACCAGCCGCACCACGGTTGTACACTTCATTTTAAGCTAACTACTAGTGACTAAAAAGTCGACTCCAACAATTGGATGCACACCCTTATCGAACACAACTGAACAAGTCTAAGTTGCATTGGTATAATAATACTCCGTGCTACTTTTCTGAAAGGAAACAAACAACCTAATACATATGAAATACAATTTCCATCTACATGAAGATGTAAACAAAATTTATCATCAGATTCCTTAACTTTTGTCTAAAAAAGGTACATCACATCCAATAAGGAAAATTAAAGACTTATTTACTCATATCAGAATTTCCAACAAAAACTCAAATCAAGAATTAGATTTCGAAAAATAACAGAAATCTAATAACAGAGATTTAACGTACCAGCATTAGCAAAGAGGAGAGTAGGATCATTGACAGGAACAACCGGACTAGATTTCCAAAAATTGTGCTCTTTTTTTCGGAAAAATTCAATGAAAGTGTCTCTAACTTTGTTAGCAGGCCAGTCAACAGTTTTGGATTGGTGAGTCATGATTGTTGCTGTGAAAGAAGAAGGCGAGAATCTGGGTTTGTTAATATGAAGAAGATGAGGAAATGGAGATGACACGGCTGCTGAGAATCGACGACTAATGCTGTTAAACCCTCTTACATGATAAACCTTCATCCATTTGATCGCTTCCTGTTCAATGTAGAATCAATTAAAAAGCAACTTTTTCTGTGAATAAACTTCCTATTTTAAAGCACACTACACAACTGACATCACATTAACCACTACGGAGTATTAATCAAAAGAACAAATCACCAAATGGTTTGTTAGTCAAATTACCGATCACCTTAGTATTAGTTGAATAAAAAATGGTTATGAAAAACACATAACCGGGTACGAAAAAATGCTCTCCCTGATAACTTGTTGCGAGACCGTCTCTCCCAAGTTTTGGAGTTATAATATTTATAAAATGATTGAGTCAATAAATTAATAACCTATTAAAAGTAACAAATATTAAAATGTACAAGCAATTATTTACTAAAATATTTTTCATACTAAGAAACAGTCAAAAGCTGCTCATTAAATTCCAATTTAAGGGAATAATTAAACATGCTTAAATTAGACAGATTTGATATCTTCTTTAAAATAACAACCACCACAGACTCAGCTCTGTGGTTGAAAGTCAACAATTCAAAGGTTTTTTGCACTTGCTAGATTTCAGGAAGCACGTTCATACTATCAATTTAATTAGATCACTTCAA
>VHZZ01001814.1:88556-99175 GCA_009801015.1 Silene noctiflora | reverse complement strand
AATCAAGTGCTTTCTTATTCACGTAAATAAGTTGAGTATTTAACGATACTCGTAGTGTGTTGAGTATTTAACAATACTCGTAGTGTATTGAGTAATTAACGGTACTCAATTGAGTTACAACTAGAGTTAGTTGTACGATTTAGATTAGTAATTTTGTAATCCGTAGAGAGCTACTAAAATTATTAATCGAGAATAGTGGACGTAGGTTTCAACTTGTGAAACTGAACCACATCAAAAATTCCTTGTGTCGTTGCATCCTTCTTTTGTTCGTTTTCCTTTTGTAATTTCAGTTGTTCTACTTTAATCAATAAACTTTGAACAACACGTGATACACGTTTTACTCTTGTTTTTGTTAAGTTTCGAAAAAGTGGGCTAAAGTTTTAATACTCAATTCATCCCCCTCCCTCTCTTGAGTATTCGGGATCTATAGACTCTTCATGAGGGATGATGGCTGGTTCTCCCGCTACATCTTCGTGAAGATTAACTCCATTTCTCCTACCCCAGAATACGTGCTGGACAAGTGGGGTCCCATATATGGTAACCCTCGCTGTCCATTCTGTTAATTCCTTTAGATCTCACAATTCTTACTTGTGTGTTTTTGCAGTGCTGCCTCTACCGACTCCTTCCAANTTCTGTTAATTCCTTTAGATCTCACAATTCTTACTTGTGTGTTTTTGCAGTGCTGCCTCTACCGACTCCTTCCAAGGATCTTTCTGCAGTTTCTCATTTGCTTGCTTTGCCCGCCTCAATCCTTACTTTCCAAGCCCTCATCTTTGCTCAACCATCTGGTTCTTCCTCCCACCCGCTCAACGTGGACGAGGAAGTAGATCCAGACGACTTTGCGGAACCTGGAGAAGGGACTTCGACTGGCCCAAGTGCTGACCCCTTAATAGAACCAAGAATGTCTGTTGGTAAGGCCCCACCTGTGTTTCTTCTGCCACTTTATATTTTTTGTTTTCGTGGAATGCTGCTTCGTGACTGGTGTTATGACCTTTATGCAAGCAATACCTCATTTTCCCTTGATTCTTTTCTGGAGAGAAGGAAGCACAAGTTATCTACTGCTCCTCCTCAACCTGCTGCCAAAAAGAAGGATAATGCCCCTGCTGAGCCAGAACCAAACACTGCTCCTAGTCCGGCCCCTAAACCTGGTCCGTCCAATACCACCACTCTGCTCTGTTTCCCTCGTGGGTATTGGGGGAGTGATGATGTTCCTCTCTAGCCCCAATTGGAGCAGTTCCTACTGCCTGCTACTGCTCAGAGTCTGGGCGCCAAGCCCTTTCACGAAATGCTAGACTTTTCAGTGGAGAATGCCTTTGCTGTGAGTGTTGTTTCTTAATTTTCTTTCGTGTTTTCCCTAGAGTTGCGTTCTCATGCCCCTTTTCTTGTAGGGCCTTCAACTTAGCCTCTTTTTTCGCAAGGAGGTTCCTCGGTTATTGGGCGACGTGAGTGCTCTACAGAAAAGGGTTTCTAAGTTGGAGTCTCATCTTTCCTCTGCTGATGAGGACAATAAAATGGCGCAGGACCAGCTAGCCCGTACGCAAAGACAAATGGTGAAGGTTAAGAGCACCAACTCCTCACTATCCGACAGCCTGGCCGCGGCAGAGGAGAAGATAGGGACCCTGAAGAAGATGCTTCTGGACGCCCTAGTGTATGCCACTTGGGAATCCAAAATCAAGCGCCTCCAAGAATTCCAAGCTGAGACCCATACTTCCTGGAATCTAGCTGAGGAGGAGAAGCAGTTTGCTGTCGCTTGCCCCACCAAATCAGACTTCAGCATTATTGACGAGCTGATGGCAGAGGATGAAGGGAGTGGCCCTTCTGCTGAAGAGGTCGCTCCTGCTGAGGAGGCTCTGGTCGAGGAGGAAGCTGAGGTGGCAGTTCCTGCTGAGGAGGGTGTTCCTGTTTCTGCCGCCACTCCTGCTTCTGCTGAGCTTGTTCCTGATCAGGCAGCTTGAATAGGGAATGCCCTTTTATTTTTGTAATTTTTATTCTGTTGTTGCCCTTTGTGGCTTTTTTGGACCACCGTACTTTTGCCCCCTCTAGGGGTTTCTTTTATGTTGATTTGTTTGACTTTCATTTTGTTCTTGTTGTGCGTGCTTGCTCTGTATTTGTGTGCATCTGTTTGTTGGCCATTCTTTTGCACTGTTCTGTTGAGGTGACTATGGTGGTACTGGAGTTTGTTTGTCTTGACGGGACGTCGAAGTTCCTTGGTCGACCACGCGCACGTTGTACTTCCTGCAGGAGGAACATTTTGCTAGTCCCAATTTCTATTGGACTGCTGGGGATTAATTGCCAACTAAAAAATGCACCCTAATCATCTCAAAAAAGGAAACCAAATTTATTAAAATACTGAGGGAGCAAATTACAAATGAGAAAGTTTTYCAGGAGCGCAAAMTGTGYTTCCTGAGGCAGTACAWTCYAAACTTAGAAAAARTAAAACATCTTTTAATTCRGKCCCTTTGAAAAGACATCTAAAAGACGCAGCTCCCTCGTTTGCTCCATCAATGCCCCCTGTTAAGACAACATTGTGGGATGAAGAATAAGAAATTTTACAAAGAGAGTCTCAAGGGTACGTTTAAAGTTGTCATCCCCTTAGCAGTACCCGATAGGTCCTGGGTGGCTACCACGTGAGTACTAAACGTGGTACCTTGTCAGGTGGCCGGTGTTCACTCAGGAGTTGAGCTGGAGAACGAAACAACATGTTACTTGCTCAGGCAGTAAGAATTAATGTTAATTCCCAGACTGGTATTGCTATTTGTTGTACCTTTCAGGAGTCTGGTCTGTGGCTCCAGCGGGTGGATTATGGGCATTGTATGCCCTCTCGTATTAACTGTTTCATGACAAAGTTAGTTATATAAAATTGCCCTTTTGTACCAGTTATACCTGTACATATTTATAAATGTTGTACCTGCTGTGGGAGGATCCTGACTGAAGTAGCTCAAATGTAGTACTTCTTCAGGTGGACAATGTTCCATGGCTTATGTATGAGCTTTCCTTCCATGGTCATGAGCTTATACCCTCTATTACCCACCACGCTTTCTACTTGATATGGCCCCTCCCAGTTGTAGGCGAATTTTCCTGCTCGCTTGTTCTTTGTATTCTGGCAAACCTTCCTGAGCACTAGGTCCCCCACATGCAAGGTTCTAATCCTTACGTTCTTGTTGTAACTCCTGGCAGTAGTTTGCTTGTATGAGGCTATTCTAATCTGGGTGTTGGCTCTAAGTTCGTTCACAGTATCCAGGCTGCTTGTCATTTCCACCTGGTTCCGGTCTTCAGTAATGCATCCATACCTGTGCGTCGGTACTCGTACCTCGGTAGAGATCACAGCCTCTGCCCCGTACACCAGGCTGTAAGTCCTATTTCTTGGGGCACGAGGCATGGGTTCCACAATGTCCATTCCCCACTTCATGAAGGGCCACGGAGAGATTATCGAATGCAATGGCTCTGTCGGCTGATGGCTGACTAGCGCATGCCTCTGGCAGGCATCACACTTCTTCACGTACTCCATGGCATCCTTGCGCATAGTGGGTCAGAAGTATCCCTGCTTGAGCGCCTTATTGTACAGGCTCCTGCCCTCTGCATTATTTCTACATTCCCCGCTGTGGATATCATGAATAACTGCCTGTGCTTCCTGACTGCTGAGGCATCGCAGGTACGGGCCTGCTAGTGACTTTCTGAACATTATATCGTCAATCAACAAGAACCCGGAGGCTTTCATCTTGAAACTTCGTACCTCCTTTTTATCAGTGGGGAGCACGTCATTGCGCAACCAGTCATAGTATGGCTGTCGCCAGTCAGGCGGAGCATCCAGGGTATCGGTAGTGCTTACGACTCCTGCTTCCTTTTTCCATGGTGTGTACGTTTCACCATCATCAGATTCTTGCTTACGAACAACAGGCTCTAGAACATGCACGATGGGAATAGTCGATATTTCCCCTGGTTTGAATGTGGCTCCCAGGGTGGCCAGCGCATCCGCCTCCACGTTTTGGTCCCTAGAAATTTGTTTTACAAAGAAGGTGGCGAAACATGCTTTCAACCCCTTTGCTATCCCGAGGTAGGCTACCATCTTTGAATCCCTGGCGGCATAAACATCGTTCACGTGATTTACGATGAGTTGTGAATCACTGAACACGTCTATGTGCCTCACATGAAGATCTAAAACCAGTTGCATGCCTATGATGAGAGCCTCATACTCCTCTTCGTTGTTGGTAGCTCTGAACTCACATCGTACTTCCTATACAATCTGTTCCCCCTGAGGGGAGTGGAGGACCAGACCTACCCCCGTTCCTCTCATGTTGGAGGCCCCATCAACATAAAGTACCCATCGTTGGTCACCATTATCCTCTGTCAGGGTCAGCACGTCTTGGTCGGCCTCCTGTTGGAGTGTTGGACTGAAATATGAGATAAAGTCAGCCAACGCTTGCGATTTTATTGTTGTTCGAGGTTCAAATTTCAGATCATACCCACTTAGGTGGACTGACCACTTGGCCATTCTCCCTGACAGCTCTGGTTTCCTCATTACAGCTTGCAAGGGATAACTAGTGACTACTGAGATGGTATGCGATTCAAAGTAGGGACGCAGCCTATGGGAAGCGGTGACATGAGCCAAAACAAGTTTTTCAAGTGAGGAGTATCTGGTTTCTGCAGGCAGCAGAGACTTACTGATGTAGTACACTGGCTTTTGTGCTCCTTCATGTTCCCGGACTAGTATTGCGCTAACTGCTGCCTCGGTTACTGACAGGTACAGGTATAGGGGCTCTCCTGGCTCAGGTTTGGAAAGTAATGGTGGTGTGCTGAGAAAATTTTTGAGCTCCTCAAATGCCTTCTCATGCTCTGATGTCCACTCGAATCTTTCACTCTTCCTCAGTATGTCAAAGAACAACCGACACCTGTCTGAGGATTTTGAGATGAACCTACTCAGGGCGGCCACCCTCTCTGTCAGTCTCTGGACATCCTTTGGCTTCTGAGGGGACTCAAGCTGGAGCACTGCCTTGATCTGTTCCGTGCTTGCTTCAATCCCCCTCTGGGAGACCAAGTACCCTAGGAATTTTCCGGAGAAAACTCCAAATGTGCACATCAGGGGGTTCAGCTTCATGCTGTACTCCCTGAGTATGTCGAATGTATTGGCGAGGTGTGCCATGTGCTGTTTTGCCTGCTTAGATTTGACCACCATATCTTCTATATATACTTCCATTGTTTTGCCAATTTCATTTTTGAACATTTTATTGACCAACCGTTGGTAAGTTGAACCGGCGTTTTTTAACCCAAATGACATTACGTTATAGCAGTACAAACCTCTTTCAGATCTGAAGGATTTTTTTTCCTAATATTCGGGGTGCATTTTAATTTCATTGTAGCCACTCCATGCATCTAAGAAGGTAAGCATTTCGTTGCCTGCTGTGGCGTCCACCATGGCGTCTATGTGTGGTAGGGGGAACGGATCTTTTGGGCATGCTTTATTCAAATCGGTAAAGTCCACGTATACCCTCCACTTGTTGTTCTTTTTAGGCACGACCACCACGTTGGACAACCACTCTGGGTACTTGACCTCCCTGATCTTTCCAGTTGCCAGCAGGTTGTCTACCTTCTGGTTAATTACTGCGTTTCTTTCTGGATCGAACTTCCGTCTCTTCTGTTGTACTGGCTGGTAGCTGGCGTTGACATTCAGTCGGTGCGTTATGACTTTTGGGTCAATGCCTGTCATATCTTCGTATGACCAAGCAAAGCAATCCATGTTAGCACGTAAGAACTCAAGAAAAAACTGGCGGATGCTACCCGTACAATCAGAACCTATTAGCACGGTTCGTTCTGGGTGTTGCACGTCCCTCTGGACATACAAATTTTGTAATTTCTATGCTGGCGGCGGCCTGGCAGTGGGCTTTAGGGCTTCTCTGTAGCAATCTCTGGCTTCCTCCTGGTCTTCACGTATCTCCTGAACTCCCCACGGTGTCGGGAAGTTCAAACTCTGGTGGTATGTGGACGGTATTTTTTTCATCTCATGGATCCACGGTCTGCCTAGGATGACATTTTAAGTGGGTGGGCCAACAATGACCAAGTACCACACCTGCTTATTCACTCCCCCAGCGTAGGTGGGAATTACAATCTCCCCTAAAGAATGCTTGGTTTCCCCATTGAACCCCACCAGTGGTACCGCCTTCTGAGCGAGGTCCTCTTTACTTAAGCCCATATTCTTTAGGGTTTCGTGCATTATCAGGTTCACGGAACTTCCTGTGTCAACAAGGATCTTCTTTACCAAGCAGTTCCCTATTGAGAGCATGATGATCAATGCGTCATGGTGCTGTCACTCTGAGTCTGGGGCATCGGCCTCGTCGAATGTGACTGTCGGCAGGTCACTGGTGTTAATGCGGCAGCAGAACTCTGGCTTGTCTCCCTTCATTTCTGTGGCATGTCGCTTAGTTGCGGAATAAGTTAGGCCACATATTTCTGACCCTCCTGTGATGACGTTTACGTCCCTGGAATGTAGAGATGGCAGGGAGGGTAGCACCTGTTCTGCTGTGTTCACCTTGCCGGACTTGGGCCCCTGAGGAAGGAGGTGGTCTAAGTACCCTGCTCCATGGAAGAACTTGATCTCCTTCCTTAGGACCACGCAGTCTTCAGTATTGTGGCCGATGTCACTATGGTACTCGCACCTTTTGATGGCGTCTCTTTTGTCGTTCTCTCGGGGCATCGGCTTCTTAGGCCATCTGACGTGCCCTTCAAGCTCTCTCAATGCCTTCATTACCCCTGTCGATCCCGTAGTGAACCCGTACTCACTTAGCTTGGGTGGCAAGCTGGCACTTTCCTTCCAGTCCGCTTCCCCAGAAACTTTATTGACAGTGTTCTTGCTGTAGGGTTTTACCCTTTCGCTTTTCTTTTTAGTTGGCGCCTTCCTGCTAGTACGCTCTGTGTCATACAGGTCCCTCCTGGATTCATCCTCTTCTAGGCAGATCGCAGCCATGGCCTTTCCTTGTACGTCCTCGAAGGTGGTACAAGGGTATTTAGTGAGATCTCTGTACAGGTTTGAATCCTGAATGAGCCCTTGTCTAAACACCTCTATTGTCGTGGCTATGTCGCACGTGGGAATGGAAACTTTCTCCTTGTTGAACCTGTTCATAAAGTCTCGGGTAGACTCCTCGAATCTCTGGACCACCCGGTATATGTCGCTCGTTTGCTTATCTGGCTTATAGCTGCTGGCGAATTGCTGATTAAAGGTGTTAACCAGGTATGCAAAGGTTGAAATTGACTTATTTGGCAGGCTCATAAACCATTGCAATGCTTCTCCTGAGAGGGTCGACCCGAACCCCTTGCACACGCATGCCTCCTTCAGGGATCCGGTTGCAGTGATTACCATGATTTTCTGTTTGTACTGATTTACGTGATCCATGGGGTCTTCAATTCCATCATAGAGGGTCATAGTTGGCGGGGTGAACCCCTTGGGCACGCTGACCAGGGCTATGCTATCCACGAAGGATGAATCCGCGTAGCTTTCCGGTGACTCCACTTCCATGGGACGTGGCATCCCTGGCACCTTTTTGAGCATGGCTCTAATCTCCTGCAACTGTTGTTCCACCGGTGTGGCTGCCCCCAGATGTAGATTGGGGTTTGGCTGAAAGAACCGAAGGGATAGCTGTTGTTGAGGTTCCTCCCACGGCGTACTGAGGGATTGCGTAGTTGTTTGGTAGCGGTGTCGCATTGACAATGGGCCTAAACTGCGCATCCTGAGTCTGTTGTGCGTAACTGTTTCCTCCTACGAGGGCATTGGTCATCTGTGGGTTCCCCTGGGGGTACCCCTGGAAGACTGGCGTACTGCCGAATGGTGACAGAAAGTGAGGCGTCATGGCTCCCAATCCTGTCGGTACAACCCCTTCTGTTGTTACCCCTAACGATGTAACCCCTGAAGGGGGACATCATTCCTGGCTAAGTGACCCCTGGTGCGGGCGCTGCTCCTGGTGGGGGCATGGTCCCAAACGGAGGTCGGGCTCCAGGTGACGGAGTCGTCCCTGGCGGCGGCGGCGGCGGCGGCTGGGGTACCCCTGGTAAGGACACTACCCCCAAATCCAACCTGGTGACCAGCTCCTGCGGGAAGGTTCTCCCTGGCGGTATTCGTGGTGTCATACGAGGTGGTTTATGTTCCCCAACCGGCGGTACCACCCCGATCTGGGACACAGTATCCACTTTGTCCCTTAGAGCTTGATTTTCCCTCTGGAGGCCCTCAACTGCACGATGCAAAGTTTTCACTCCTTAGAGCAACTGATGCACCACATCTGGCCGCGCTCCCACGGGAGGCTGTGGGGCCGCTGGTGTAAGGGCTCCCAACCCTGCGAGAACCACTGGTGCCCTTGCTAACTCCATCCTTACTGGGCTGCTGACCCTTGCTTGACCGGATACCCTTGCACTCGATCCACTAGTGCTTTTGGATGGTTGCGGGGGTTTTGCGGGCATGGTGGTCACCTTGGTTGCTGTAACAGTGGTTGGTGCGGCCACCGCTTCTGCCGTTGCTGTGGATGGTCGCATGGTGGGAGACTACGTGCCGGAACTTGGTATTCCTGAAGCGGTACTTGAGATGCTGACTATAGGGCTTTGGACTCCAGAGGTGCTTTGACTAGGTCCTGACATGCTGAGTATACTGTTAGGCTTACTAGGGAAATATCTTGACCACTTAGGCCCACGGTGGGCGCCAAATTGTTTTGGTAAAAATGCAACTACTACAGATTAAAACGAGGGTGAGTCTAAATGGTCAATTGGAGGACTAAAACAAGTCAATACTCAACAAGCAAGAAGATAATAACGAAAGTAAAAAGTGCAAGAAACTAAATAACACAAGGGAATTGGTGACGCAGAAAACCCAATGTGGGAACAACCGCGGGGGGAGTCGGGATCTCGCCAATATATGCACTTTAACTGTTTGTGGATGCTGAGGAGGAACAACGTCGAATGTAAACTTTGGAAGAAAATACAATGATATGACTAAGCTAAGTAAATGATCTTGAGTTGTGAGTGATTGTTAGTGAGTGTTGTACGAATTACCCTCTGCTTCACTTAAATCGAGGTATATAAAGTCCTTCTATTAAATAGGCTCCTTGGTAGGGTATTTCTCCTTCTGTTACGCAACCTCCCTATTCTTGCGGATTCTGTTCCGTTGACTGATGACTCGGTCCTTGTTCTTTCTCTGCAAGTACCTTGTTCCTTCTCTGCAAGTGCCTTGTTCCTTCTCTGCAAGTACCAGGGGTGCTTTCCTCTTTGTGCAAGTTGACCCATGACTTGATGTCAACCAGTAGTTTGTTGCCAAGTTAGCTTGGATATATGCGGTAGGATTTAACCCAAAAAGTTACTCAAGAAAAATAGCTCCACGAGTATGCAAGTTACATGGTGGAAGTGAATGAGGGCCAATCACTTCCTGATTCTAGTGAATTACTAGATAATAATGGTGTTATGAAGACGTAAATTATTCACTCTGAATGGAAACTTGTAGTGTGTGCTACCTGTAAGGCTATTGGGCATGAGACTGGCAACTGTAAGAAGAAGAGAACAAATATTACTCCTAAACCTGTTCAAAAGGTATAGAAACCTAAGCCTTTGGTTCCTGTGGTAGCAAAACCCTAGGATCAGCCTGCTTAGGTGATTGATCCAGGTACTTTACTAGTTTTGAACCCCACTGCAATGGTCACTCCTATGCCTTACCAACGGTCTATGTCCAATTCAGTGTCTCCAGCTATATTCATGAATAAGTTTCCTAAGAAAGGAGAAGGTGGTGTTCAGAGTGGACCTTCCTTTATGGATGTTCTCAACTATTCCAGAAGGAAGAATCTGATGAACAGTATTGGAAAGGGTAAGACCTCATTACATTTTTATAGTTAGTGTACACTTTTGGAATGTTAGAGGTATAAATAAAAGTAATAAGCAAGGGGATGTTAGAAAGCTTTTTTTTTTTGGAAGAAATCAGTTTCTCATTAAAATAAGAAAGAGTTTCTTATAAGGACTTCCTCTAAACGCAACCAAGCTTAAGAAATCATTTGAGCAACAACCTCATCTAAAAAATTATCATTTAAATTAGCATATAATGTAATCAATACATAATATTTAACTTGATCCGCCAATTGTTCAATAGACCTGGACTTGCCTTTGAACAGTCGACTATTTCGTTCATGCTATAGCAAATATACCACAGCAGCTGCACTACGACGCACCCATTTCCTCTTGTCCCTTTCCCTTGTATTTCGCCAAATTAATCAACTCATGCCTTATACACATAGGCCTGCGAGTTATGCCTAACCACACCAGGATATGTTGCAGCACAGAGTTAGAATAAGGGCAAGTAAAATAGAGGCATGAAATACTCTTCATGTCTGCCAAGCAAAGACAACATCTGTTTACCAAAACCATCAGTCTCTTGGCCAGGTTATCTAGATAAGGGAGACCATTCTATACTGCCAGCCTCACAATCAAAGCATGTTGAGGTATTAAAACACTATCCACAAGAGGCTTAGTCCATTGCGGGTTAGGGTGTGATAAGTACTTTATTTATGTGATTTTACCCCCTCTATTAGCTTTGTTTWACATGACAATTTGCACTTGCTTAAGTGTTTTTAGAGCTAATATTGCATTTCTAGTACAAGTAT
>VHZZ01001814.1:43896-54713 GCA_009801015.1 Silene noctiflora | reverse complement strand
ACCTTTAAGAATACTCCACATCATACTAATTATAATAATTTACTACCTTCAACAATACAAACTTTATACTAACTTACTACCTTAAACATTACTAACATTATACTAATACATACCAACTTCAACAATATCAACATTATACTAATTTATCACATTAATTATACTTCACATTATACTAACATCTATACAATATAGTTTAAAAGGCTACCTAAAACATTAAATTTAATTCCACGAGACAATTTTACAGTTACTTTGTATTTAGTATTTGATTATATAATATTTGATTAGTGACAAATGACAATACAATATTGACGCCTTGACGGATAATTCTTACTAAAAAAATACACATTGAATGATAATTGAGTTAGTGGCCCACTAAAAAAAGTTTTAATTATAAATCATTTTCTTTAATAAAAAAAGTACCACAAGAACAACGAAACTTGGACTATTTCTACGATAATACTGTTTATTTTGAATGAGAACATTAAAAGTAACCAAATTACCCTACAAAACAATCTTTACAAATTTTTAGGATCAAGTTAAAAATATTGTAAATACTTGTGACTTAAAAATTTAGAAAATATTGCGGTCATACAAAAGAACGATCTCCAAAAAGATTATCTTTATGTAGAATTTAGAACATAATCAACACACATTTTTATTATAATATTTATGTCTATATTAAATTTCATAATGAAAAAAATGATGCTCAAAAGTCATGAACAATGCTCCATATTTATGCCTATATTAAATTTGATAATAATTAAAAAAGATGTTCAAATGTCATAAAAAATATTCGCAATTGTTTATATATTTTTTATGGGTAACAAAATTTGTAAGGCTAAATTTTTCTTATCCCTTTCGTCAGCTGAATTGTATGTGTCACTAATATTTCTATCATTCTATTCACATCAAAGTAAGTGTATTATGGTTTTAAATTATTAATTCTATTCACTACTTTTTTATGGAAGTTTTGTTGGGTTATGAAGTGTTCATCACATTTTTAACTTCACATATGTGTTTGTTTTGTTCGCATTTACGGGCCATCAAGATTTGTGGTTTTGAACTTTCCAAAGGTAAATATATTTACACATATCTACGACTTGATTCTCATTCTCACTTTTTTTTCATTATTTAAGGGAAACTTAGGCTAACAATTAACGATAATATTGCATAAAACAAATTCCATTATTTTGTTGGTTATTTCAGACTAATTACGGAGTTAATTTTTTTGTAGAGGTGATTAATTGGAGAAATAAGACTATATGGAGAAGTGAAATACTAGGATTGCTTAAACACCTATATATTTCAGACTAACTACTATGATTGACGACATCAACTTGAATGACAAATAGTTTTTTTTTCCAAATGTATGTTTTATTTTGGTATTTGTTGTTTTTTTTCATCGTTTTACCTTTCAAAAAATAGCATTTTTCACATACTTGACTTATTAAAGTTTTTCGGCTTTGGTCTTTATGTTAACATGTTGATTCCCGTAATTTTAGTACACGGTCTATCATGAATAATTCATGAGGTGATCTTACTATGTGTTTTCATATTTTATAAAGTCTAATTTATTTCATTACATTAAAATTTGACTTTTTTGAATTGTAGATTTCATTCTAATTCTATGTTTGAAATTTAACCATCATCGCAAACCTTAGACGATTCCGTGATTTTCACGGGTGATAAAACTAGTTATATTAACTTAAAATCTTTAACTTACTACCTTAAACATTACTAATATTATATTAATTTAAAACATTTAAGTTAGTACCTTAAACACACTAACTTCAACATTATACTAACAAATAAATTACCAATTATGTCAATCAACAACACTACTAACATTATCAAAATCATCTTTATTGTACATCATAACCCCACTTCACATAATACTAACAAATTAACAAAAAAATCCCCAATTTATATAAACCCTAACCCCCAATTTATACAAACCCCTAATTAAGTAACAAGTAGAAACATAACAACATCAATAAGTCTAACAACATCATACTAATCTAATTAGAATCACTAAATGTACAAATAAAAGAAAAATTAAACTAAAAATTGAAATTAGTAACAAATTAAACAAACCTTGATTAAGTTGAATTAAGTGAAGAAGAAGATAAATGTGGCGATTGTTGCGGAATCCAGTGATGCCAGTGGTGGTGGTGGTTGTGGCGAAAACCGGGGGTGGTAGTGGTGGTGACGGGATCGGGTGTTGGTGGTGTTGTCGATTTTTTTTTTTTTTGTAAAGTGAATAGAATGGGAGAGAGAGTGCCCGTGTTCTGGTTTAGTTTTATGAAATGGCGACTGAAATGAGTCGCCCGAATAAAAAATCAGTCGCCAAATTTTAGAACTGGTAGTCGCCAATTTGGCGACTGAAATGCGTCGTCTGAATTCCTAATTCAGTCCCCAAATTGGCGATTATGTTCTTCAGTCGCTTTTTTGAGTCACACGATTAAGGAATTCATGTAGTGTCAACAGAGCCCACTTATGCAATAAACTCATCCCTTATAGCCAGCAGAACTTTCCAGACTATTGTTGAGCCATATCCCGACCTCAACCTCCAACAGTCAGCCCCTGAAAGTATTATTTCTGACACCAGTTCATCCAAACTGACTGAGTGTCATAGGTAAGCCTCCAAAACATTTTTGGCAATAAGGATTTGTTCCAGCTGAGCACCTCCCTTATATCAAAGCCTCCTTGTTACCTGGTTCTGCAAACCTTCTTCCATGAGAAAAAGATCATCCTCCAGGTAGTAATTTGATAGTTCCATAGGAATTCTCTACACATCTTATCAATTTTATGGATGACCCCTTTAGGAAGAAGGAAATAAACTAGCACACTAAAAATTTTCAATGCCAAAGATGAAAGTGTTAAAAAGCTGAACCTTACCAGGATACGAGAGGAAATTGTTAGCCCAATGCTTGATTTTCCCTTTAATCTTCTCCAACAAAGAGTGGTATATATCCTTTGTCAATTTAGAGGAATGAAGTGGTACCCCTAGATATCTGAAAGGGAATGTCCCCTCTAAATAATTTGTGTCCCTTAGTATCAGATCCTTCACTTCCTGGTGTACCCCTCCAAAATAAATATTTGTCTTGGGATGATTTTGATACAATCCAGAATAATCAGCAAATATTTTCAGGCAAGAGTCCACTCCTTTTACAAAGAGATAATACCCTCTTGTGAAAACCCGTAAATCATCAGTAAATAGAAAGTAGGATAGCCCAATTCTATAACATTTGGGATGATAACTTAAGTGGGGCTGATCAGGTAACTTCTTTAGCAATCTAGACAAAACTTCCATACATAGGACAAAAAGCAAGGGGGAAAGAGGGTCCCCTTGTCTCAGCCCCCTCTGCCCCTCAAAATATCCCATAGACGTGCCATTTATATTAAGAGATAACCTTGTAGTAGTAACACATGTAGTTATCCACCGACAGAACTGTGGATGGAAACCAAACAAAGGCATGATTACCCTAAGAAAGTCCCAATTCACCGAGTCAAAAGCTTTTTTAATATCCACCTTAATAACACATCTTGGTGAAGAATGTTTCCTTCCATATCCAGCTACCAGTTCATGAGCCAGCATAGTATTATCCACTATAGATTTGTCCTTTACAAAAGTTGCTTACTCCATCCTAACCAAGTAAGGCATGACCTTCTTCAATCTCGTAGTAAGAATATTACTAATGGTCTTGTAGATAGTAGAACAGCAGGAAATAGGTCTAAAATCCTGAACAGAATTAGGGTTATCACCTAATTAACCTCCTTCAGCTGCTCATCAGTCCTGAAAAAGTCCTGTACAGCTTTAACAAATATTCCTTTTATGATACTCTAAGACCGCCTAAAGAACCCAGATGAATAACTATCTGGCCCAGGACTCTTATTTATGTCTATAGAAAATAGTGCATCGGGAATTTCATTTTCAGTAATCTCTAATACAAGCATGCCACTCTAATGTTGCCCAAGACAAGCCCCATTCAGGATGATACTTTCCTCAAATCCTTTAATCTCAGTGGTTTTCCCTAGAAGACCTTTATAGTAATCCAAAAAAGCCTCAGATATTCTCAAAGGTGGTACATTCCTATCCCTCACATTCTTAATCTTGTTTATGTGACAACTATTCCTCCTTACAACCATTTTAGCAAAGAAGTATGATGTATTAGCATCCATCATCTTAACATCAAAGACTTTAGCCCTCTGATACAAAGTGCTCAGCTCAGCATTCTACAACAAACAGTATTTTTTAGACAAGCTCTTTTTCCTCATTTAGTAAGTCAACATTCAATGGAGATCCCTAGTGTAATAACTTTAACATCTTCTTGGCCATCTTCAAATGACTGACTAATTTAAACATGGAGCATCCCGGAACATCCTCTCTCTAGATTCCTTCCACCGCATTGAGAAAACCAGGATCAAGTCCCCAGCAATTTAGATATCTAAATTGCTTGGGCCTAGATATCTTATCCTTCTTCACATGAACCACCAAGGGAGAATGGTCAGAAACCCCAGCAACTAGAGCATCAGCAAAGGATGAGACAAAGGTATTAAGTTGCCAAACAGAATTGACTAACACGCTATCCAACTTCATCCATTTCCTATCCTCCTCCTCCTTCTAATTTGTCCAAGTTTAGTTATAGCTATGAGTGTGAAAATATTCCAGTACAAACAAATAGATAGCATCATTAAACTCATCTATAGCCTGAAGTTTAGGGGGAGTGTTACTAATCCTCTCCTCCAAGCTTCTGAAATAATTATAATCCCTAAACAAATCCAGGGACATTGAGGCTTAAATTATTGCATAAAGGACCATAGATCAACTCTTCCTTCCATTAAGTTGAGGCCATACACAAAGGAGACAAGGAATAAAGGACATTCTGGAGCCTCCAATCGGACATGGACCCACTGATTACCAATGGAAAGAGGGGTAACCACTAAACTAGCTTTATTCCAAATAACTCATAACCTACCATTAGAATGGTGATCATAATTATTCAACACTTGAAAAAACCTAAAACCTTTCCTTCTAATAGCATCAAACTTAGGAGCCGAGCCCTAGTTTCATTTATTCCCATAATATCTAATATATTATCCTTTAAATAACTCTACTACTTCTCTTTGGTTAAACTCTTTATTCATACCTCTAGTATTCCATACGTCAATATTCCATATGTGGATTCTTTTTTATCATTCAAATTTGCCTGAGGTCTTCTTGGCTCATGGTAGCTGTGTTTCTGAGGAAGATAAAATCTCCCTGGTGCATAACATTCCTCATGAGGAGATTAAAAACGTTGTGTTTAGCATGGACTCTAGTAGCAGTCCAAGAGCAGATGGTTTTTCTGCTGGTTTTTTTTTAAATCGGCTTGGGCTTTAATTCAGAAAGATTTCTGTGAAGCTGTGTTTTGTTTCTTTCATTCTGGAAACATGGCAAAGCAAGTCAAATACACTCTTATCTCTCTAATTTGTAAGAAAGTTGTTGTTAGAACTGTGGTGGACTACAGGCCAATCTCTTGTTGCACAGTTTTCTATAAAATTTAAGTAAAATCATAATTAACAGATTGGAGACTGCCCTTCCCTACCTTATAGGTGATGGGCAGGCAGCATTTGTTAAAGGAAGAAGCATATTTGAGAACATCCTACTCTCTCGGTCTTTTGTTAAGGGTTAAAATAGAAAGGGAATTTCTCCTAGATGTCTCATAAAGGTGGACATCAGGAAAACATTTGAGTGCTTGCAATGGAGTTTTATAGTTGACATGCTTAGAACTTTTGGGTTTGGAGCTGTTTTTTGTCGCCCGTATTTTACTTAGTGTCGCCCAAATTTGATATTGACTTTCCAACTCTAATCTTATTTATCTCATCTTTGACTTTATTCTTCCCTTATTAGCCTCCAAACTTAATAACAAAATTCCATACATTCAAATCTCCAATCATAAAGGACGGAAATTCACAAGCGATAAACGAGGTAAATTAATCGATTCGATCGTACACTTCCTTCAATTTTCGTACTTGGACAATAACGATTTACACCCGAAAAGCAAAGTAAGTTAGTCAGATTTCATTCACACGCTTCATTTAATTTTCTTTGGTGTACTTAGTAATATTAAATTTACAACATAATTGGAATTAGAACTAGAGGATTGTTGCATGTTGTGAATTCACAACACCCACCAATTCATAATCAAATCATAAAGAACCACTTCTTCGTCCTCAAAATCAGTACGAGTATCATAATTCATAAGCTAACATCGTCAATTTCAATTCACAATTATCAACCATCAACCTATCTTCCATAAACAAACTCCATTAACACCACCACAAAGCTCCATTCTTCATCCACGAATCGAACCCGACAAACCCAATTTACCACCATTGAGCCATCTTCTTCCGCAATAGCTACCTAGCCCAAATCGTCTACAACACGTCTCCGCCATGGAGGGTTCGTGTGATAAACTCTACGCCGCCCTAGATGGTTCGTGTGGCACGCACGACATTACCCTCGTGTGTTCGTACATCGCACACGATGATGCCCAAGTTGTCTCGTGAAATATGCACGAATTGCCCTATTAATCTTAGTGTATGCGTATGAAATGTCTATCATTATCAGAATTCCCAGTATATTAATTCATTCCCAGCTCTTTTTTTTGTTCAAATTTAGTCTTCCTGTCAAAAACATTTTCTACATTTTATTTCCACAATCTCAATTAATCTACAATTTTTTTTCATCAATTGGTAAAAAATACAGACTATGGAGTACTAACTACATTTAGTAAAGTAAATAAAATTACATTGATTCTCTAGATAATACGGAGTATTGCTAAAAGCTTTAAATTAATCGGTCTTCATTATGTTAGATGTTAAAGACAAAGGGGTGGGAGGTGAAGGGAAAAAATGAAATTAATAAAAGAAAAGGGTAATTTAGTCTTTACTCGGGCGAAGTTAGCAATTTTTGGACGATAAAAAAAAGTGTCTGGGTTTCCCTCTTAGTTCATTAGTTGGATCAAAGGTTGTATTACTAGCACATGGTTTTCTTTCAAACTTAATGGGGTAGTTTTTGGTTTCTTTCAAGGAAAGAGTGGGATCAGACAAGGAGATCCTTTGTCTCCCTATCTCTTTGTCCTTGCATGGAGGTCCTCTCAAGATATCTACGCATTTGTGTTTCAAACAGCAAGTGTCTAATCATCCTAAGTGTAGCAAAATAAATCTCAAGCACTTAGTATTTGCAGACGACTTGATGATCTTTACTAGAGAGAATGTCCCTTCTGTTAGAGCAGTTAAAGACACTCTCCTAGAATTTGCTGGTATTTCAGGTTTAAGGGCAAATGTGGAGAAAACTAACATCTACTTTGGGGAAGTATATTCTGAAGTAATACAAGCTATTAAGCAGGAAACTAGGTTTACTGAGGGAGGTTTCCCTTTTAGATATCTAGGGCTTCCTCTTAATACTTCAAGGCTTACAGGTAACATGTTTAACTCTCTCCTTACTACGATTCAGCATTCTATCCATCTTTAGTATTCAAGTTTGTTGTCTTATGCTGATAAAGCTCATCTAATAATTACTGTGATTTTTGGTTTGGAAAATTACTGATGTACTTGTGTCCTTCTGCCTTTAGAAGTGGTAAAATTAATCAATAAGATCTGTGATGGAGGTGGAAAATTCGTGTTCAAAAGTTGGAAAATAATCTGTGCACCTTGGGACAGAGGTGGTTTTAATATTATAGATCGTGTGAGTTAGAATAGGCCTCTCCTAATGCAATGGGTTTGGAAACTGTTAAATTCAGCCGATAGCCTATGGGCATAAAGTTTACATTCTTAAGCAATGGGATATTTGGACTATAATTGCCAAAGACCAGTTTTTTGCCAATCTGCAGGGAATTATTGCAGCGTGGGATGGTTTCATAGTACAACTTGGTTCCATTCATACTGCAGCAGGTTTACTGAATTCTTGGGTTGTAGAGCAAAAACTTCAAATTAGTAGCATCTATGATTTTCTGAGAGCTGCTCCTAATGCAATGGGTCTGAAACTGTTAAATTCAGCTGATAGCCTATGGGCATAAAGTTTACATTCTTAAGCAATGGGATATTTGGACTATAATAGCCAAAGACCATTTTTCTGCCAGTCTGCAGGGAATTATTGCAGCGTGGGATGGTTTCATAGTACAAGTTGGTTCCATTCATACTGCAGCAGGTTTACTGAATTCTTGGGTTGCAGAGCAAAAACTTCAAATTAGTAGCATCTATGATTTTCTGAGAGCTGCTCTCGTACAGGAGCAATTATTCATACTAGAGTTATGCCTAGTCATAAGATTATAGCTTCAATGGCAATTCAAGATCAGCTAGTTACGGTTGACAAACTGCAAGCCAGAGGTTTTCCGTTGGCTAATTGTTGTTGCATGTGTGACGCAGCTTCTGGGGATCGTCTACACTTATTTTTCAATTGTCCTTATTCCATGCAAGTCTGGTTTGTTTACTACTCTGGATGCAGGAACAAAGGAAAGGCAGTTTATTTGGAGTCGGGTGGTCCTTGGTCTGGACGGATTCGGGTGGTCGCCAGAGATGTAGCCGACCTTATGCAGTTGAAACGGTCGGACTCCGGTGTGGTGGCTAGTCGTTCTGGCGGTTAGTGTAGGGCAGTTTGTGAAGGGATGTTCGGCCGTAGACTAGGGTGAGAGAGTGGGTAGGCGGTGGTTGATGTCGAGAGGAGCGGGCGAAGGTGTTGTCAGCGGTGGGAAGGTGCCGGGAATGTTGGTCGGTAGGAGGGGAGGGTAGTCAGGGGAAGAAGGAGATGGCAATGAGGAATTGTTACATAAGGGTTTATTTCATTTTTTTTTGTTTTTTTTTTTTTGTTTCCCTCTTTCTAGGTAGGGATGAGAAATGAGGTGGGTAAATTTGGAATAAAGCGGGAAAAAAAAAGCGAGGGTTTTAGTAAAATTGTGTGTGTGATTTAATAACTCTCCTAATAAAATACTTTTAAAGATGAGTCAAACAAGATTTCATATGAATTTATTTTCTCTTATAAATTGTCGAGATTATTGAAGATTCTCTTTAACTGTGAAAAATGTCCAAAAGAGAAAAGCAAAGAGTGGATTTGAAGCGAGTGAGTATCATATAAGACAAATCCTTGGTTGATATTTTGCAATAATCCTATTATATATCTTATAAAAAGGTGGAAATTTGAACTATTAGGGGTTTTTTGGTTACCCTTGGAATAACATGGGAAGTGGAACTTCCTATAAATTACAAAAGGTGGATTTGTTTGGTTGCCACTTTTTTTAAAAAATGGGGGAAGTTGCATTTCTCATAGAATTTATTTCCTACAAAAATGTGGGAAGTTGCTTACCACTTTCCATGGAAGTGAATTCTCGCATTGGCAACCAAACACTTTTGGGAATTTCCCATGAATTAGATGAGGGAGCTTACTTCCCATCAATCAATCAATTAATATCTATCTATCTATCTATATTAATAACGGAAGCTTTTTTCGAGCGATTACAGAGAGTCCAACTTTTATGAAATGTCTATGTTTTTTTAATAAATTTTAATTAAATGGATAAATGAAATCTTAAAATACAATGATAAATATCAAGAGTTTGAATCATTCATAGAAGTCCATCAATGCCAATATAAGTGATATACCGGTTTGGTAATTTCCCTTAAAATATTGCTAAAAGATAATGAAAAAAATCTTATTTGATTGATGTTAGAGTTTGTGTTGGAATCATAAAAAAAAGAATTGACATATGTATATAAGTAAAACGTTATGTGTTCAATTCCTACCCGTCATTCTTTGTCTATGATTTCTTAGTGTCTATCCCTCATTCTTTATCTATGATTTGCTATTTTGTTAGTGTGATCATGTCTTTTTTTTTGGTACATATAAGCGGATAAACTCCAACACTAACTACGGACTAAAATAAAAGACAAACATCACGCTAAAACGGAAATAACGGAATGAAGCGCGGCCATGCCACCCCACCCATGTCTTGCTGAATTAGTTGGAAGAGTTTGGTCGGTAGGTTTGTATGACCCACCCGACATAGCTTAGTTGTTTGCTGAACTCCAAGATTCGCCATGCAATCAGCACAAGAATTCGCTTCCCGATATATATGTTGAAAGCGTACCTGCCAGTTCGTATCAGTAACAAAAGCTTTGCAAATATCCATCAAATGTGTGAGTGAGCTGAGGGGTAATCATGTGTCGTCTCCATTAAGTTCGCAACAAGTTTCGAATCCGTCTGAATTATAAGGCGAGGAATCTTGCGCTCAATAGCTATCATAAGTCCCCGTCTCAAAGCTATAATTTATGTTCTTGAGACCGTCGCAATTCCCAATTTTTCCGCAAAAGCTTCAATGATTTGTCCCGCCGAGTTACGAAAAATTACACCTACACCCAATAAGCCTGGGTTTGTAATACTCGTGATTTTTGGCACTGGACACTCTGTAGAGTACAGGGTACAAGACCGAGTGCCCATGTAGGTTAGCATGTCAGTGTTCTGGGATCTGGGGACTCGGGCGAGTGCGGAGCACTCGGTCGAGTGAGGTGTACTCGGTCGAGTGTCGTGCACTCGGTCGAGTGTCTTATACTCGACCGAGTGTCCGGTTCATGTCGGCTTTTTAGCGGACAGTATATATATTAGAACGAGAAGCAGTAAATCGTTCATTCTCTTTTTAAAACAAAACCTACACATCGATAACTGATAAGTGCCTAATTTACACATTTTTACCCCTCATTTTAGCTCTAGTTTTCATGTCATTTAGCACTTATCGTAGTGTTTTATGAGCTAATATGTGTATTCTAGTATCTTTGCTTGT
>VHZZ01001814.1:24490-34753 GCA_009801015.1 Silene noctiflora | reverse complement strand
ATGTATGTTGAAGGTGTATGATGATATGGAAATGAGAATATGTTGGCATGAGATGATTATACTATTGCGTTTTGACATGAATAGTAACATGATAGGATTATGTGCCTTATATGGTTTTTGTGTATAAAAGCATGCGGGATAGGGGTAGTATAGTATGACTCAGCCGAGTGAAGGGGACTTGGCTGAGTGTGGGGCACTCAACCGAGTGAGTGTTTTGATGTTTTGGGGCAGAACCCCTATCACTTTCGCACTCGACCGAGTGTGCGAGATACTCGACCGAGTGAAGGGGACTCGATCGAGTACGTTCTGTACTAGACCGAGTGTGTTTTCGGGGTAAATTGTGTCAGACCCTGGAGTATTTGAACTTGACCGAGTGCATATGACACTCGACCGAGTGCCTCTGGGCACTCGACCGAGTGTGTTTCTGGAATGTTATTTATGTTGTTTGAGCCGTAGGCTATATGCTTACGACTGTTTTCCTGTATAGTAACGATGCCTCCAAAGAGATTTGTCGCTTACATCAAATCTACTGAGATGAATATCGACGAGGTAGCCAGGATGATCGAACAGCAAGAGGTAATCACTGAGACTCTCCGAACGATAGGGCAAGCTAAAGAGAAGGTGGGTGGATGCTACCAAAATGAGCACCACTATCTCTCGCTTCAACCCTAAGGTGTATAAGGTCACAGGGGCGCCAAATCTGTTAGACATCTGGCACATGGATATGGAGAGTGTTCTGGAGGTTTCAACTGTCCGGAAGAGATGAAGGTAGAGCAAGCTGTGTTCTACCTCCGAGATGAGGCTGCTGTATGGTGGAACCGAGAGAAAGATAATGCTCGGGAGTATTACAAGGGCCTAGGGGAACCTATTATTCCTTGGTCTGAGTTTAAGAAGGCAATGAGACATCAGTTTGTTCCTAAACACATTAGGAACAAGATGAGGGCGGAGTTCGACTCGCTTATCATGACCGAGGGGAAGACAGTGGCGGAGTATCACTGTAAGTTTAATGAGCTGGCCCGCTATGTAGACGATTTGGAGATGAACAAGCTGAGTATGGTCATTCGGTTTGAGAAGGGGTTGTTAGTGAAGATCCTGGAGAGGTTGACTTCGGGGTTCCTTACTGATGTTAAGGAAGTCTATGAGCGAGCTGGAAAGGCTGAGAGGTTGGCTGAGATAACTAAAGAGGCCAAATAGAAGAGTGGTGAGAAGATAAGGGCTAAGAGTGAAGGTACTGGCACGTCGGGGTTCAAGAAGGGGAACTTCAACCAAGGGAGGGCTTCCTCTGGGGGCTTTGGGTATGGAGGTGGTTCATCTTTCGGAGGTCGGGGCGGCAGGAGTTTCAGTGGCGGCTCAGCTATGACTTGCTTCAACAGTGGTGGCACCGACCACAAGAGGAGTGACTGCGCTAGTTCCAGAGGTCAAGATTTTCAGGGTCAACGCCGTGAATGTTTTTCTCAGGGGCCGAGTCAGAGCATGGCTAGCAATAGACCAGCTGGGTCATGGCATATCCAGGGGAGTCAGGGTAACCAGAGTCGCTTCAACCGCCACAATGGCAAGAACTATCAGAGATAAAATGACAATAGGAACCAGCATTCTGCTGCAAATTCTACAGCATCGGCGAGCACGGTACAGGGTACTGGGGAGAATAACATTGGCAAACTGTTCATGATGGATAAGAAAGCAGCGGAGGAGGACACCCAGGTGGTTACTGGTACTTTTCTTGTTAACAACACTCCTACTTTTGTTCTTTTCGATTCAGGGCAACCCATTCGTTTGTATCTATGAGTCATGCTAGAACTATGGGTTTGGAAGTGTTTGAGTCTCTAAAAGATGAGGTCTTTATACCGTCAAGAGAGTCGGTGTCATGTGGGGAGTTGTATAGGGGTATGTCTCGGAGGTCAAGGTTTTCAGGGTCATGTGGGAAGTTATATAGGGGTGTGTCTATGGTTGTAGGGAAAGTCAACTTCCCAGTTGATTTTTTTGAGTTTCCTTTGGGTGATTTTGAGGTCATAGTTGGAATGGACTTGCTAGGGAGATATAGTGCCACCATTGATTGTCAGCAAAAGAAGGTCTCTTTGAAGGGGACTAAAGGGGTTAGAGTGTCTTACCGTGGATTTTTTATCAAGCCGAAAGTCAAGATTATTGCAGCTGTGACCTTGAAGTTGTTTTTGAGGAAGAGGAATCCTATGATTCAGTGCCATGTGAAAGATAGTCGGGTAGTAGAGCCATCTGCTATGGAGATACCTGTGGTTAGTGAGTTCGAGGATGTTTTTCCGGAGGAGATACCAGGGTTACCACCGAAGAGGGATATCGATTTCAGCATGGAGTTGAAGCCAGGAACGAGACCTATCTCTAAGGACCCGTATCGTATGGGTCCTAAGGAGCTTGCTGAGTTAAAGAAGCAGCTAGATGACTTGATCGAGAAGGGATACATTAGACCTAGTGTATCGCCTTGGGGTGCTCCAGTTCTGTTCGTGAAGAAGAAGGATGGGAGTCTACGTTTCTGTATAGACTACCGAGAGCTGAACCATGTGACGGTGAAGAATAGGTATCCTTTGCCAAGGATAAATGACCTTTTTTATCAGCTAAGCGGGGCTGGGGTGTTTTTGAAGATCGATCTGAGATCGGGTTACCATCAGCTGAGGATCCGGGATGAGGATATATCTAAGACGGCGTTCCGTTCGAGATATGGGCACTATGAGTATGTGGTGATGCCTTTTGGACTGACTAATGCACCAACGGTTTTCATGGATCTGATGAACCGGGTTTTCATCCAGTTTTTGGATCAGTTCGTGGTTGTCTTTATTGATGACATCCTAGTCTACTCTAAGACTAGAGAGGAGCATGAGGAGCATTTGAGACTAGCACTTCTGACCTTGCGCGATAACCAGTTGTATGCAAAGTTGTCTAAGTGTGAGTTCTGGCTCGAGAAAGTGGCCTTTCTGGGCCATGTGATTTCTAAAGATGGGGTTTCAGTGGATCCTACCAAGATCAAGGCGGTGTCCAAGTGGGATAAACCAAAAAATGTGGCCGAGGTACGAAGCTTCTTTGGTCTAGCCGGGTACTACAGGAGATTTGTTAAGGATTTTTCCAAGATAGCGCGACTTATGACAGCACTAATGAGGAAGGAGAACAGATTTCGTTGGGATGCGAGTTGTGAGACAGCGTTCCAAACCTTAAAGGATCGCTTGACTACAGCTCTTGTCCTAGCTTTGCCGGAAGGGAGTGAGAACTTTAAGGTTTACACCGACGCTTCGAAGAATGGGCTGGGCTGTGTGCTGATGCAGAATAGAAAGGTGATCGCGTATGCCTCGAGACAGTTGAAGACTTATGAGGAGAACTATCCTACTCATGACTTGGAGTTGGGTGCTGTGGTCTTTGCTCTAAAGATTTGAAGACACTACCTTTATGGGGCAACCTTTAAGGTGTTTTCAGATCATAAGAGTCTGAACTATATTTACACCCAAAGGAGCTGAATATGCGACAGAGGAGGTGGATGGAGTTGATCGGTGATTACGATATGGAGATAGCGTACCATGAGGGGAAGGCTAATGTAGTTGCTGATGCGTTGAGTCGGAAGAGTGTGCATTCCCTATGCAATGTTATGTCACTTATACGGCTTAGGGAGGAGGTGGACCGGATGGGAATTCATATGATCAGGAAAGGGGATACTCTTGGGGATTTGATTGTGGAGCCCGAGCTTTATGATGAGATCAGGAGAAAGCAAGCTAATGATCCTAAGATTCGAGAGGGAGAGATGGAGTGGAGAAGGGGACGGTTTCGAGATTTTCAGTCCATGCTGATGGGAGTGTGAGGTTCGATGGCAGATGGTGTGTTCCTAGTGATGCCGAGTTGAGAAATATGATCATGACTGAGGCTCACTTTACACCTTACTTAGTGCATCCTGGTGGTGATAGGCTTTATAAGGATCTTAAGAAGACTTTCTGGTGGGCTGGGATGAAAAGGGAGACAACGAAGTTTTTGGCTAGATGTCTTACTTGTCAGCGAGTCAAGGGGGGATAACGACGACTTGAGGGTAAGATTCAGTCTTTTGAGGTACCTGAGTGGAAGTGGGAGTCCATTTCTATGGATTTCATTGTGGGTTTACCGAGGACACAGAAGGGTAACAACATGATTTGGGTGATTGTGGATCGACTGACCAAGTCGGCTCACTTTATTCCAATGAAGGACACTTGGAGCAAGCTGCAATTGGCTAATGGGTATAGGAAGAATGTGATTCGGCTTCATGGGGTACTAAAGGACATTGTGTTGGATCGTGATGCGCGGTTCATATTAAAGTTTTGGCAAGAATTGCAAGAGTTAATGGATACCACCTTGAAGATGAGTACAACTTTCCATCCGGCGTCAGATGGGCAGACCGAGAGGACCATTAAGACCTTAGTGGATATGTTGAGGGCTTGTGTTATGGAGTTTGGTGGCAGCTAGGAGGATCGACTGGACCTGATCGAGTTTTCTTATAACAACAGTTTCCACACTAGCGTTGGGATGGCACCATTTGAAGCCTTGTATGGGAGGAAGTGTAGGAGTCCGATTTGTTAGGATGACAGTGCCGAGGCTGTGGTTTTGGGACCACGAATGGTACAGGATATGATTGATCAAGTGAGGCTAATATGACAGAAGATGAAAGCAGCTCAGGATCGGCAAAAGAGCTATGCTGATTTGCATCGCCGGGATATCGAATTTCAGGTGGGTGACAAAGTCCTTTTGAAGGGGTCACCTATGCGGGGTGTGATGCATTTTTCCAAGAGGGGCAAGCTGAGTAAGAAGTTTATTGGACCTTATGAGATCTTGGATCGCATTGGTGAGGTGGCTTACCGTTTGGCGTTGCCACCAGCTCTAGAGCGGGTGCATAATGTATTCCATATATCATAACTCCGGAAGTATGTGAGTGATCCTTCCCATGTCTTAGAGGTGGACACCAGAGAGCAGGATGAGTCTTTGACTTATGTAGAGGTACCAAAGGAAATCTTGGACCTAAAGGTGCGAAAGACCAGAAATGGTGAGACAGTGTTGCTGAAAGTGCTTTGGACCAATCATAATTTTGAGGAAGCGACTTGGGAAGCCGAGGATAAGATAAAGGAGCAGTATCCACATCTGTTTGATCAGGTAAGGATGGTTACGGGGACGTAACCTTGTTTTTTTTAGGGAGGTAGGAGATGATCGCATATGTTTTTACATAGTTTTGAGTCAAGTTTTGGTTAGTTTTGAGTTAAGTTTGGTTTTGTTTCAGGTTTAGTTGGCTTAAGTTGAGCTATGTTTTGGATATGTTTCGGTCATATGTAGTGTGGACAGTTTTGGTGTTTATCTTATTCGGTGTGGGTTTGAACTTCGGGGACGAAGTTCATTTTTAAGGAGGGAAGACAGTAATACTCGTGATTATTGGCACTAGACACTCGGCAGAGTACAGGGTACTCGACCGAGTGCCCGTGTGGGTTAGCCTGTCAGTGTTCTGGGATCTGGGGACTCGGGCGAGTACGGAACACTCGGTCGAGTGAGGTGTACTCGGTCGAGTGTCGTGCACTCGGTCGACTATCGCTTACTCGATCAAGTGTCTTGTACTCGACCGAGTGACCGGTTCGTGTCGGCTTTTTGGCGGAAAGTATATATGTAATACCCCGTATTTTTATGGCTCGTAATAATATAATATTAATATTATTATCATAAACTAGATATAATTATATGTATATATACGATATTTAATAATTACGATACGTGGAAGATAATTAAGATAACTATATTTAGTATATATTACGCTTTACGTATCGAATACGTTAAATAATAAAATAATGAGACGGTATTGGGAAGGGGGTTCAACCATGTAGTTATGGAAAAAGGACCGAATGTTTACGAGGTCGATTGCAAGTAGTTACGAGGCTTGATTGTGGTCTTTTACGAGGCATAAAAATCAACGATATATTGAATCATTTGGTGGCCTATTTCTACGGAATCCAAGGTACGATTTTGTAATATCGTTTTATCGTTTCACTTTTACCATTTCTTGTTAACCCACTTAGGAGTCGACTAACCCGACCCTAGACTGACTCGACTGACCAAGCCACGATCCTAGGCTAGGCTTGGCCTACTAGGGATTAGGGGGACCCGTCGTTGGCCGACGTTGACCACGGTGGTGGTGGTTAGGACCGTAGTAAACCGGGTTGTTGGAGGGTTCGGTTTTCAGGGAAGTCGAAGAGGTTTTGGGGGATTCGACCCACTAATCGTAACCAAACTATTCTAGGCTATGATGGTTTTATACCTAGGGTGGCAGTCGACCACCGTGGGTGTGTCGTGATGGCCGGAGACATAAGTTTGTGGCGGTGGTGGCTGGGAACTCGCGAAAACAGAGGAAACAGGGTGTGTTGCTGCTGCGATTTAAGGTGGCGTGTGTGGTGGTTGAAGGAGGTTCGACGATCTAGGCAGCCACCCCTGGAACCACCGTGTGTCAGTGTTGACAATGGTGGTGGCTAGAGGTGGTGTTGGGATGGTTTTTGCGCGGTGTCAGGATGAGAAGTGGACGGGTCTGTGTTGGTTGCTGGGCTGGTTCAAACTAGTCGAGTTGAGGGAGGTGTTGGCGTTGATGAGGGTGGTAGCTAGGGTGCGTATTGGTGGCCGTGTGGTGGTTCTACTGCCGGCGGCAGATGGGTAGAGGGGCGGCAGCTGGTGATGTGTTTTGGTGTTGGTTTAGGAGAATAGGAGGGAGTTGAGAAGTCAGTGTATTGTTAATTGAGACGGATTTCGTTGTAGTTCGTTACTTGTTTCGTTTTCGTCTTAGTTCGCTATTCATTCATCTTTCGTTACTTGTCTTGTTTTAATATTTTAATTCGTTTTATTTATTTACACTTTTCATTTCCGCTTTTATAATTTCTTTAAATCGTAAAGGCAAGTTTTATTATTACTTGAATACGATTCATAATTATTATTAATGTTATTAATGGGAAATACGTATATTTTCCCGTAACGATAATTACATAATAGATTCATATCTTCCCTTATCACTACTATTATCCTTATTATCCTTACTATTAGTAATAATTTGAAATAATTTATATTTTTCCATATTATTGTTATTATTATTTTACGATTTTGGTTATGGTTGGGATCGAGTTAGAAGTTAATTAGTTGGGTTAGTGAGTCGGGATTTGTTTAATTAGATTTCCGTAATTGGTTTATAATTAGTTAGTAGAATTAGGTGGTAATTGTATCTTTATTATATTATTGTTTTAGGTGACGGTTTTGAGGTGGAGTATTTTTTATACTTGTTGATTTGCATGGCCGGACTTGCTTGCTAAGAGGTAGGATATCTAATCTTTGTGTTCATGATCATATCATTTGTATGCCATGTGATTGGTTATGTTGGTTGAATTATCATGTGATCTGTTGGTATGGTTTGAGATATGATTGATGTTGCATTCACGAGCATGGCAAATGCATTTGGATATCAGTTTGGATCATGATTAAGGCCCGGGCTGGCGCTGCAATTACAGATGCGCTGTGATTGCGGGCTTGTCTCGGGTGTCCTCAGGTTTATCCTGGTTAAGGCCCAGGCTGGTTCTGCAGACCTGTCTCTGGTGTCCTCAGCTGTTAAGCTGGTTTCTCGATATTGATCGAGGTATACCCGGCCAGGGATTGGCGGGTGGGTGTCTCGGGTTGATGAGGTCAGTAGAAGGCCATGGCAATTGCATACTCATACATTTTTCATACTTATTGATTGTTTATTATTTATCCTACTCAACTGTGAGATTGACCGTGTATTCGTTTAACACCTGTGATGATCTGTAATGGGGAGCAGAGTTAACAGGTAACCGACGAATCAAATAAGAGCATGGGATGACGTGAGATCTTGGATGGACCGACCTAGAATAAATCACTTATCTAGAAGTCTCCAGTTGTATTTTATTTCCGCTGTTTCAATATTCTGAGAATTTATGTTGTAAACAAACTTTATAATTTTAATAAACATTGTGTTTCATTCTCTTTGAGTATCTATTGCCTTGGTTATTCCAAGATGGTAACAGCCTCAGTTATGTGAGAAGTCCTCGTACAGGCTCTTAGATAAATGAGGGTGTTATAAAGTGGTATCAGACCGAACGATCCTCAGGCCTAAACCAATGAACAATAATGAATTTAGGATGAGTCTAATAAAATGATCCCGGGTAGGAACTGCTAGGAGCCCCCTAAAGCTTGGGATGAGTAAAAAACCCTCATACCAAACTTCTGGCCCTTTCAGTTTTGAACCGGTTACCTTCAGCGATTGAACGAGTGGGTTAGTCAGAACTAGGTTGTGTTTTAAGATTCTTTTGTTGCCTTAAGATAAAAATTTTAATCTTGATACAGATGGAGAATTGAAAAGTAAGTAAAGGTGAAGTGAATGGTATTGAGGAAATTTTTATCATATGAATGTCTTATGAGATAATTATTGGATGAAATTTATGTATAGATGTGACTTGTGTTATGAATGATTGGATGCAATTATTTGTGAAATAGAAATTCATGTCTAGTAATATGCGGTACATGTTTCCCCGAAGCCATGCTAATATAATGTCGTTACAATAATGAGAAGCTTTATTTACTTGCCTGTTTTCCTTCTATCGTGGTTGTGATTTAGCATGTGAGGAATAGGTTACGAGGGATTCTTAGGTACGTATCTGAGTAGGTATAGGTTAGTATAGGTATTGTGCTTATAAGAGCTTGTGATTTAGTAAAAGGGCAACCTAGTGCTAAAACTCGTTTTGCCTTATTTTTTTATTTTTTTACACCTACTTGATCTGGCTGCCATTTATTCTCTGTTTACCGTCTATGGCCGAAAAGGTTATGAAGGATAACCTCATGAGTTAGCTTTCATATGTCATTGGTTTTATGCTTAAATGATTTACAGTTTAAGAATAATAAATGTTCTACTAGTCAGTGGTAAAAATGTTCCTACACAATCATGTTTTCGACCTATATTTTTGTAAAATTTGTCATTCAAAAAATACTTATTGCTTATGCATGATTTCAACTCCATTGTCCAGAAGAGTCGTATATGTTTCCAAAATGGTAAGTCACACGATATCTTGATGTGTTGTTATTTAATGGTGATTTTTGCAAGTTGAACTAAATTTCTGACAAATTGCTGTTAAATTTCTGTTTAGACCAATCAAGTTGTAAAATTCGTTATAAATTGATTTTTCCAGCTTTGAATTTTATTCTACCTCTTATGTTTATTTTATTCTCTATATTTTCTAGAATGTGTAAAAACTCGCAAAATAGTACAGCGATTATTTATTTATGATTTTTGAAGTTGGGGCACGATTTATGACTTTTGACAATGCAAGTTTTATGTCCAGTCTTAATACGCTAGTTTTGTCATTCTTTGAGCTTTATTAATATGACTATATAATGTTCCTATGTGATTTTAATATCATGTTCATTAGAGACGTGTCTTGACAAATGGTAGAATAAAAAATTTAATTGGTAAACTTGTTAGCATGATAACATGAGTAAAACTTGTATAACAACCTATTTGTTTATAGTCAGTTGTGAGTATTTTGAATAAGGTGAGCCTTTGTTAATGATTTTATTAATTCATATATTAATGGGGTATTTATGTTTACTTCCTTGTCATAGTAATCTCTATAATTTCCTCGTAACTAATGGTGCAATACATGTTATTCTTATGTCACAAAGTGAATCACCTGTTCTTATAAAGTATCGCCATGTTTATAATGAAATGGGAGTTTTGTTGACACAAAATTATTCTTTTTGAATTCTCAGAAATTTTACCTTTGTTTGTTTTAGCTGCCATGTTTGATCTACTCAATATCTAACCACGAAAATTGTAGGAATGCTAGCCGTGTGAATTAGCTTTCTTTTGCCACTGATGTCATGCTTAGAAGGTTTACGGCTTTAGAGAAATAAATGTTTGGTGGACAGAGGTCAGAATATTACTGTGTAGTCTTACTTTCGACGTATAATTTTGTAGAAATTGTCATTTAATTTGTGCTTATGTTGCCATTAATTCCAACTCCATTGTTTAGAAGGGTTCAATATATTTTCAAATAATAGGACATGTTAAAACTTGATGTGTCGATATTTTATAGTGAGTTTTGCAACATGACCCAAATTCTGTAAATGTGTGCTGATGGAATTTTGCATGAATCCATTGTGTTATAAAAATTGTCATAAATCATACATTTGGCCTATGAATCTAAATTTTGTTGGAGAAAAGTGTCCCCGACAATAATGCGATCACAAATTGTCGATCAT
>VHZZ01001812.1:81725-98078 GCA_009801015.1 Silene noctiflora | reverse complement strand
AAATCTTCAATTACAACCCAATAATAAGAACACAAACTAAGATAAACTAAGATTTCTAGGCTAAATTGTTGAAGGATTAAGTACTAATTAGAGAATGATTAAGGATTTGATTAAGATTAATTGCATAAAACTAGGCTAAAGTAGATCTAGGGTTTTGTCCATACAAATGCATTAAGGAAGGGTATTTATAGTTTCCCTCGAAATGGGCCTAAAACAAGAGAAATAATAAGAAAATGCGGGCTTGTGCCGGCTGCCGGTCTAGTGAACCGGCTGGGAACCTTCTGCTTCAAAATTGAACTTCAACTATCATCAGGTAGCCGTAGCCAGTGGGCCGGCTGCCGGTGCACCCACCGGCTACGAACACTCCATAAGCCACTTTCATTACGTCTTCAAAATTTGGCTAAGTATGGAACTGGTGACCCAGCCGGTCGGCCGGCTGCTGGTGCACCGGCTGGGATCACCCTTCTTTTGTATTTCTTCATCACCAGGTGCTCTCAGCCGGCTGGCCGGCTGCCGGTCTGGGGACCGACTGGGAATGCACCAGAAGCTTTCAAATGTTGACCTTCGTAAATTGGCTAAGTATGGGATTTGGGTCCCAGCCGGCCGGCAGGCTGCCGGTCAGGGGACCGGCTGGGAGCCCACTTAAGCTCAAAGCTTCATCTTTTGCCTTGGTTTCTTCATACTTGCTCCCTTTTGCTCCAGTCTCTTGATTTCCACCTCAAATCCTGCAATAAGAGGCATAACTTATAGAATGCGCAATCCGGGTACAAAATGCATATAAGGGGCTAAAAACCGACTCAAATCGAGTCGTAATGCAAGATAGAAGAGGGTAAAAACAAGCCAACATAATCATATATCAGGCGTGCCAACACATGAGGTCTCAAAATGAATTCCCTTGGAAAAAAATACCCGGCCATACAATTGAATTCCGTTCCATTATCGCTACGAACAGTTTTAATACTTTTAGAAAATTGAGTAGTAACCATATTAACAAAGCTCATGAACATATCCGTAACTTCAACTTTATCAATCAATAAATAAACCCACGTAACACGGGAGTAGTCATCCACGATTGTCAAAAAATATCGCGCCCCACACGACGATGCAACACGATAATAACCCCACAAATTGCAATGTATTAGTTCAAAAATAGCAGAAGCACGTTTGTTATTCAAATCAAAAGTATTACGATGTTGTTTCGCAAAGTGACACACGTCACAAACATAATCTTTATTGCAAATTAAACTACTCAAAGAAGGAATGGTCTTGACAACTTTATCTGACGGATGCCCCATACGCTTATGCCAAAGATCAAAAGTACCTTGATCAGTTATACTATGAACCGCCAAAGGTCGCTCCCCCGCACAAATCCAATAAAGTCCATCCCTTAGCTCACCGACTCCAATCGTCGTCCTCAAGGAACGGTCCTGTATGGGACAAGAATTTTGGGAGGATTCAAAATAATAATTAGTGTTTGTCGTAAGTTGAGATATAGAAATCAAATTGCATTTCAAAGTTGGAACAAAGAGCACATTATGAAGGGTAAGAGACGGATTTATATAAACAGAACCCATTGTCGTGGACACAACTTGTTGTCCGTTGGGTAGACTAACGGGTCGACCTGGAATCGTGTAACTGTCCTCCAAGTATTTTAGAGTACCTGTAACATGGTTAGAGGCTCCTGTATCGAGTATCCAAGAACACCTACCACTAAGACGGTCGTTAGCAAGGAGGGAATGAGCAGTAGCGCCTGATATTACTGCATTTACTTGAGCCGCGGGTTCCTCATCACGGCCAGAACCCGAACCCGAGGCAGCACCCGTATCTTTCCCACGAGAGCCTTCCTTCCGCCAACGTCGATATTCAGCCACCATCCGTGGCCTCTCACCCCACCAATCCGGGAACCGTTTGGTTTTGAAGAAGCAATTTGAAACCTCATAATGGCCCCTGGTTTCGCAAAAAGAGCAAAACAGTTGGCGTCGTTCACCCCGCTCCTGATCACGCAGCACCCTCCAGTCGACAGAAGAGTTAGGGACGGCGAATGTCGCGACTTCAGACACATCGGGAGTGGAGTCGGATTTTCGTGGTTTTAGTTTTTGTGATTTTAGGTTATTTTTGATAAGAAATCTCTGATACCATGATAAGATCGTATAAGGGGAAATGTTGAGTTTATTGATAAATGCCCACTGGCTTATATAGTTACAATTCATTGTGTGAATACAATAATATTGCGATAATATCTCCTATAATTACGGGATATCATTGACTAATAATATCTCATAATATCGGTATAACCGATATTCCAAACACATTTCTCCGGTTTAAATTGTTCATCTCTTTGCCTAATCGTCACTTAATGTTGTTATTGGATGCTATTTCTTCCCACTTTGCTATACTTTGTTGATGCACTTCTCCTACTTGTCTATTACACTTGTCTAGTCTTGTTTCCAAAATGTGACACATTCCATTCGTGCATGGTCCTTATTAATTAAGGGGTCTACTTCTCTAAAATAAGCAACTTTTTAAAAAGTATTTGTTGAATTTTTGCAGGTTACTTTCTTTACTGACTTGCACAACTTGCCAGTGGCGACCATGTACTAAATATAGGTCTTATTGCCAGCTTCATCCCGGAAGCCGGAAGGTATGGTTTTTCTTTTAATCGTTGGATGATGGTAGTTTGCATTATTCGCTTTTGTTTGGTTCGAACCGAGTGCATAAGCCCAACAATTTAGGCAACCAGTGAAGATGACATTAAGTTACAAGCACGAGCACAATAAGTATATTCTTTGTATACACATATTTCAAGTGTGATGCCCACAACCACAAATCAAACTATGAGATGAAACATGATGGAACTAGTCTTACTAAAGACCCTTTTTAGGTTACCAGTTACCACATAGTCATTATAACTATACTCCGTATTAAAATTACTATAAATTCAAATTCTTTGGATGGATGCCTTAATCAATGATGAACAGGAGAATCAAGTTAGTTTGAATTTTTTAGTGTCTTTCAACATGGCAAATCAAGTTAGATCGTGCCTTTCTTTTGTGTTTGCACTGAAAGACACCAGAATCAAGTTGAAATATTTCTCTTTTTGTCTGATTCATTTTTTAATTGATTTATCTGCCTGTTGCGTCTTTAGAATGATAACGCTTTTTGTTGTCAACAACTGTATGATTAATAGACCAATGCCTAATTAATTTATGCTCAATTAATTAGCCGTATCCTGTTTCCGAGAGTACAACACATCGTACTCTCATGAGCATTTTCACAAAAATCGGAGGGTCATACTACTCAACAAATTCAATTGTTAGTGGTTATTGTAACACACAAGGCTGCTCGCGCTTATAATTCCACTTATAATGGACTTGTACGATAAGATCGTCTTACCATAGAGGCATAGAACTATTCTTACTTTATAGTACGAGCAAATTCAAGGGAATCTATTCTCCTTTCCTTGCTTCTACTTTAGTAACCAAACAAACAAAATTGTCCTTATTTTTTTCCTCTTTACCCTCTAAATTTCTTCGTCCAAACAACCCGATAATCTGTCAGTTGAAAAGCAACTCCGTATTCGTCACGTACTACTACTATTCACTTATTCAGTAGCATGTGAAACTTAATTGTAGAACAAGTCTGTAGGGCCATCACTCCATCACCTGGTGTGTTGAGAAGGTTAAATTTGTGCGTACAAGCAATTGTACAAGTTTAAAATCTGAGCCGAGTTGTATCGTATTGGGCGAGTTGTACTATGTCCTATGATGCAGAACATGAAAGCAAAACAATGGACTAGATTGTTTCTTCTAAACAGCATTCAATGCTTTTGTTTATGAATTCTGACTCCCACTCAGTGCTGCGTACAACTGCTTTTTTGTAACCTTTTCTATTTCTTGAGTACACACAGGACAGTATCCTACTCAGTAGTTTCTGAATAGCACTGTAGTTGTTCGACATTGATTTCCGTGAACCTAGCTCACACGTGTTCCTGTCTACTGTAGAGTCTACAGGATTTATTTGGTCCCTCTTTTCTTTTTTTCTTTTGGATTTTTTTAACTTATAATTTCAAGCATTTACAAGCAGCCACAAACCAGAGATAATCACCAACTTAGGGAATGCTTGCTGTTTTTCGTTCTTGCTTAGTCGGAGAGTTGTGGAGACGTGCTGTGGTGTGGCGAGCAGTTTTGTACCTTGACATGGTTCCATATTTCCACTTTTATTTGTTGAACCCAAAGCCATTGAATTAGCAGTAGAAACTCGGATCCAGACATCACAGAGGGTAATTTTGTGTTGTAGACGAGATGAGACTTTTCTTATGTACGACATAATGAACTTGCCCCTTTGCACAAGTTCCTGATGTTATATTATCCTGAGAGGAAAGACAGGTTATTGAAGGGAAGAATTTATGATTAGCCCTTGAATGTTGACGCGAGTACTGCCGTGTGTGTTGCCTTGCTTATCATAAACAAATTCTTAGACTGTCAACATGACTTGTGCATACGGAGGAGTGTCTATCTTTAAATTTCATATTTTTTTTTAGTTGTTCATACTCCGTGTTTAAACTTATTACTCCGGAATCTTTTCTCTTTTTTTAGTTGTTCATACCCTGTCCAAATAGTTAGCATGGCTAGTTTTCACAATGTTTTTTGTACATCATTATTTTCATGACTATAAGACCGGTTTTCATTATAAATCAAGTTATCATTGTTTGAAGTTATTGAAAGTGCATATAAATCTGATGTTAGCTGCATTTGTAGCGAAATGCTCTGAAATTTGTTGCGATTGCATATTAAGCCAATGTCCGGCGCTTAAAGCAAAATGCTTTGAAGTATCTTAATTAAATTAGCTTTGTGCGTGTTGGAGGCTGCAGAAGCTGCTGCTGTAGACACTAGTCATTTTTGGGATATTTATTTATGTAGGTGGGTAATCTGTAACTTTGTGTATGAATGTATAATCTCTTATCTACATGGACAAAGCTATATGACTCAACTTAAGCAGTCATTTTCCCCAAATTAAAAAGTATTCAGTAGCTTTTTGGTTTTGAGCTCACTCAATTCTACCCATCACCATCCTTGTGGATTCGCTTACTTCTGATCTAGGATCACTCCGGAATTTCCAGCTCCTCCAAAAAATCTCTCTCAAATTTTGTATGGTCTCTTGGTTTTTTCCCAAACTACGCTTTGGGACCATGTATAGTATCGTTATATGTACATGCTATATTGAGAATACACTTGTTAACGTAATTAAAAAAGAATTTACATTATCAAGCGTTTAAGGAAAAAAAAAATGTTAAATCAGCGGTCTTGAAAGGCTGAAATAGAGGTGATCCGCAGTTGGCTATTCAGAGACCCAACGATTATATAGATGCAACGGTGGCTGATATTGATATAACTTGCTAGACGATCCAAACTGTCGTATCTTTTACCGCCCTCCAATGTTTTTGTACGGTTGTTGCTTATCGGCTTCTATTTTTTCTGTCGTCTTGAGACCTCTTTTCTTGATGGTCCTAAATTTTTCACCACGAGATCAATCGGCAATCTGTATTTTTGGTTGCCAATGTTATAAGACTAATGGCGTCCGAGTATGTTTATTTGCCAAGTACTGGTACCCATCTTGTCTCTGGTTCACACCACATTTTCTACATTTGGCTGAGCAAACAGGACATTATTTGGCGTACTGAAATTGACTTAGTTGACTACCAATACACTATGAACTACTTGTGGATGGACAAGTATGACCAACATACAGTGATCACTCTACCTACTCTCTTGTTGTCCACATTTTTTCTAAAGGTTACTGAATTGTAGCAGTCAAGTAAGCGATAGATGGTGATATTTAATAAGAGAAGCTTAGATTAAATTAATATATCGTCTACCGTCTACGTAAGAATAATTTTTCAAAACGGATAAGAAAAAAGGCAAAAAGCACGCTACCTAGTGTAGCAATTTGGTACAGTATTAGAACTACTTACTGGCATACATGGATTGTTCATCGTCACAAGGCCAGGTTAAGACCGCGTTGGATCATAAACCGACTGGCAGCAAGAAAGAGAACCGAAAATATGACCGGACCTGTCTACCTGTTTTATGTGGCTAGAGTCAAGCTCCGTTAGGCTGAACTTTCTTACCACTTAACCCTACTGATATCTCCCTATCTTTCCTGTTTTAACCAGAAAAATATCTTTTGTTTCTTTGACCAACTTCCACTGGCCACTGGCTACAACCAGTCTGAGAAGGTGCATTTGAGTCCAATTTCATTTCTAACACCTAACCATAGTTAGGTTCTAACCTTTCTCACTTAACCCTAGTTGTCTTATTTAAACACACTGATCTCCCTGTCTTATGCTTCTAACTTGTAAACATTGTCTTTTATGTCTCTCTCCACAATTTTCTCAACTCTTTAACCCAAAGAAATATAACAAGAAAAAAAAGAAATATTTCTCTTCAAACAGAATTTGTTTTGGGTGAAGGTAGTAAGGTAATTCACTTACTGGTGGATGGGGTCAGCTCAGGAAGCTGTAGTAAAAAAGGATGTAAAAACAGCTGGTAAATGGAGGTGGATCCAAAAGTGGTTGTTTTTTACTGAGTTGTCAGAATCTTCTCTTCTATATTACACCCTTTTTACTTCTTTCTTAATTGGGACTTCTACCATTTCCATGTAAAATAGTACAAACTAAACCTTCAAGGCTTCAACACTGCAACATAATAGTGAAGAGACTTGGTAGTTTCTATTTTCCATAAGATTTACTTAAAAACTTTGCTGTTTGTAATACTCCATCGATTTCTGTCATTTGTTTAACTTTGATTAAAATCTCGCTTATAATAAAGTTGACTGAGACGGACGGAGTAAATAATATAGTTTCATGTTTGTTTCATATGGTATTGAATTATGTTTGAATCAATGGTGCAGAAACATAGCCAAATGCTGATACAAGAGTACGAGTACGAGTACATGTTGGAGGGTGTTGACAAAGAAGAATGCGGGGATAAGCCGGGGAAAAAGAGGCGACTAAGTGTGGAGCAAGTGAAGGCCTTAGAGAAGAGTTTTGAGGTGGATAACAAGGTGGAGACAGAGCGGAAGGCGAAGCTTGCTCAAGAGCTTGGGTTGCAGCCAAGACAGGTTGCTGTTTGGTTTCAAAACCGTAGAGCGCGATGGAAAACCAAATTGTTGGAGAGAGATTACGCCTCTCTTCACTCTGATTTTGAGCTTCTCAAGCAGAATTATGAGTCGCTCATGCTTGACAAGGATTCCCTTCTTTCCAAGGTAAGCCAAGACTTGCACATTTATTACACTGTTTTTCTTCTACTGGTATTTCGCTGCTAATTATACTACTCCCTCCATAACTTGGTTGTTTGGTTAGTAAATTAAGCTTGACGTAAGTAGACTTCTCCATTTTCCGACCAAGTGAAATTCATACTAGGGATTTCTACCGTGTACGGTACCCTTGTGTTTTTCCAAATTCTATCATATACCCTCGATTTTTTACGAAACATCTAACATGCTCCCAAATTCAAAGATTAGCTCTTAAAATACACCAAGTATTAAAATTCGGGTTCTTTAAGGGTTAAATTCTATCACAAAAAGTTGTATATGGATGAGTAAAAGAATGACCCTAAAAGAATATGACATATTGACATTGCTTCATTGCTGTTTTACTCCCTTTGGGTTGTTTGAGTTTTCAACTTAGAGAATTGAACTATACGTCTATACCCGACTACCCTGTAATCCTTGATTTCTCATTGTAGGATAATCTTTATCAAATTTGCGCTGTTCAACTATGTTATACGATTATAGGCTGTCAAAGAAGCTTAGTTTGGATGAGTTATTATTTGTCACTACCTGAACTCTGCAGTGTGAATCTATCACACATAATACATTACATATTGTCTACGCAGATTAAATATCTAAAGTCGAAGTTGAGTGAGGAGAACACTGAAAGCAACATATGCATTGAGAAAGAAGCTGTGATGTCTGATACGGATATCAATACGAAAGACACTGAACCAATTACTCCACCACCCTCTTTGAAGGGAGAATGTGATGATCCAAAGTCTATGAATAACAAAAAGAGTGTATTGGATGAACCATCCGAAAGTGATTCCAGCACTATCTTGAGCGAGAATGACAATAATATTAATAATAATTATAAAAACAGCCCAAATGCATCTAATAGTTCAAGTGGTGAGGAGTTTGTGCAGAATGAGGAACAGCTGATATGGATGTCTCCAAACTCGCCATCGCTCAGATTCAATTGTAGTTCTTCCTCAATGAACTGCAACAGCTTGGCAGAGTGTAGATCAGAGGGTATAGGAAGTATCCATAGTAATAACAATAAAAATGTATACAACTCTCAATTAGTAGTCAAGTTGGAGGAGCCTAGCATGTGTAATGGCGAAGAAGCTTGCAATTTGTTCTCAGATGACGTTCCGCCAACTCTACACTGGTACACCCCAGGCCCAGATCAGTGGACCCTTGATACTTAACCTGTCATTCCTGAGATTAATAGCCAAATATGGTGGAGCTGAGTCGAAAAATGAGGCCTTTGGAATTCGATGGTGTAATTGAAGCGCTTTGTGGTTTCTTGAAAATGCATGACCATAATAATTCTCTTGTACTATAGACTAATATCATGGAGCTACTTCTTGTTTTGACCTTTTGGTGGTTTATTTATTTTTCAATGATAAAGAACAGGGTAGCAAATAGCATAGCATCGCAAATGTACTTAAAAGCTTCATCGTGGATTGGTACAAGTATTCCATTGTTTGGGCCTTCTTGGCTTGAAACGGAAACTGGTTGATAAAGGGAAAGTATGAGGATTGAGAGCACTGGAGTACTTGTTTTACACAATTACGCGACTGATGTTGGGCCTGTTTGCCAAACATTTATCCATTTGTTTACGTGTAAGTTTGACGTTTTGAACTATACTCTATTTTTCGTTCGGAAGAGGGAACAACCTGTGTCATACTCTAAATCATCAAATTTTCTTTGCTTTTGAGAAAGAATGAACCATTGACGTATATTGTAGATTTGTAGGTAACAACTATGTATCGTACGCATCTGCTAGTAAATACTGCGGAGATATTGTAGAACAAGTTATTTGATTTTTTAGTGGGTATGACAGCGACAAGTTGGGAGTAGAGAGATGGCTGGCGTGCAACAGTGTAAGGTGTTGCAAGAATATTGGTATTGACACTTGAATACAACTTCGCCGGACACCGGTCATGACAGAAGACTCTCCTGAAAATGACAATTACCATCCATTTTATAGTCCCCCATTATTAGGCATTTAGGCTTCTAATGACTTTTGGCATTTCAGTTAACTTTTCAAACCAACAGGATTATATATTTGACTTTGAGAACCTCTCTATGTTGCTTGCACGCTTAATACTCTGAATAAGTCAAATAAAACTTCCATTGTTCGTTGGAGATTTTATACTAACAAAAATTACCTAAAACCACCGATATGGATTTGGAACTTAATGACTTTTGGCATTTCAATTAACTTAATTCACTTTCCTCATAATATGTGTTACGAATAATGAAAGCTTACATTTTGTCATAAATATTGACAGCCAAATAACTCCCTATTTTTGTGCTAGTTCCCTAAATTTTGCAATTCCAATGTTTCACGATACGAACTTGACATAAAGTTAAACGTTTCAATTAGGATGTTGACACCTATCTTACTCTCACTCATCTGTAAATATATATGATAAATCGATATTGTTCATTTAATAAACAATCACCTTATATAGGTGTACAAAGCAAGCGTTCTTATCAAACAAGGACGTTATAAGATATGATAAAATTCAACTCGATTTCTATCAAAGATAGAGCTTTGCTAATTCGATTTCTAACCTGACTCAAAGTCGTTGCCTGTGTCGACTTCTAAACCGACTGAACCACGATACCATCTGTTGTTTCTTTGTTTTCGAGGGGATGGGAGAACCACCAAGGCAGATAAACCAACTTGTTATTGAGCGTCAAGAAATAGGGCGACTGGCCTAATTAACCCAACTCCACTTGACCTGACCTAATTGTCGGATGCCTAGAAACTAATAGGAGCCACATAAGACCGTCATCATTCGAGGTCATGCCGTAGGTTATGAGGTGTTTTGGTCCTCTTAATCAACAATTACGAATGAAATTAACAAGATTCAGACCCACTGAGAAAAAAAAAATCGATAATCTCTTTTGATGATTTTGACCTGATAGGTGTCATTCTTTGATTGATTCAATGTAAATAAAAAGAAAAAATAAGAAAGAGAGTTTGGTTGGATTAAAATGCTAGGAAAAACTGGGGAGTGGAAAATAATTAGACTGATGATTAATGATGACTTTTTAATAACATACGTAAGTGTGTCCAGATGAATAAAATAAATACGAGTAAATAAAATTTCATTTATGATGGACACTTTTAATTATAAGTTTGTGAATTATCATAAAATGCAGATGGGAATAAATAGGACAATAAATGGAAAATGGGTTTTGAAAAGTAGTAAACTTGTGCACAAATTCTCATTTGTGACGGCCAATATCTGTTACAAGCTTGTGACGGGTCAAATAAAATCCACATGGAAAGATAAAAACAAGTCATTTGTGATTCCCTATATATTCTATATTTTGCCTTATCTACCTATATGGGTGATACTTGGTCCGTCACAAATAAGTGAGAGCTATTGAAACTTGTGATAGTGTGGCTAGTGTAAAATAAAATAAAGAGTTAAAATTGTGGATGAATGGTGTAATTAATGAATGAGATGGAAGAATATCTCCATAAATTTCAGAGTAGGAAGATATGGCGGTTGATTAATTGGCAAACATTCGCACATGCATGAACCAAACAAACAGCGGTCCGCCGTAATGCAGAGGATCGCACCTCCCCATAATGGTCGAAGCCTTTTGGAATTATCAGGAGCTTCTGCACGTGCGCCCATTACACTCGTGCACCAACACAAGACTGAACTACATCATCTACACGTGGATGTTACATCAAAATGGTCCCCACCTAAGTGGACTACTCAACTAAGTAGCCCAATATTAAAAGCCCAATAACTGGCCCACTTCTTTGTTTAATCGAATCCAAGCTTCACCGACCTTATTTGAGTCTTGTTTATCACATTTTGGTCACCATGAATTCGCATCCAAAGTCTATCCAATTTATGAGCTGATGAAATGTCAATGTCATACCTTCCTTGCTACGATTTTGTGACAAATTTTATTTATGGGAGTTTAGTAGTACTTTAGGGTGGATTGTTAGATCAAAGGATGTAGTTCTAAGTTACAATATGAACAATCAATCATTTAATCTATATATGATTGAAATAATGCAATCGCGCTTTTTTGTTGAATGAAATTTCAGTCAACGCATTCTTAAACATTAGGGCAAGGTGTCGGAGTTTATATATATTTAAAAAGCTATAAGTAACGTGTAAATATATAAAAAGTCAAATATTACATTTTTCTTTTATTACATTTTCCTTTCTCATAAAAGAAACAAAAGCATTTATAATTGAGTATTTGAGTTGGTCAAATAAACTCAACTTTTGAAAAAAGGTTTAACTTAGGATTACGTAACTTTCATCCATAGTTGTTAATATACTTGTAGGTCACATTAGTGGACGAACGCAACTAAACAATTTGACCATTCAATGTACCGACGTGGAAAGTTGTACACACGTACATTTACATACTTATAATTTTATAAATATCCTCCCACTATTCCTTTCCTTGTTTCCTTCAAACTTGTACAATTCTTGCACAATTTCCCTTCAAATATAAACCAACCTCCATATTATGCAAACAAAACAAATCAAAAAAATCACAAATATTTTCCTAAATAAAAAATTGAGCAAAAATCGATCATAAAACTTGTTAAACAAAAAGATGGGATTTTCAGAAACGGATTCATCAAGATGCCGAAACCATCCAAACAATAGACAATCTCCAGGAGTTTGTTCTTTTTGTCTAAGAGAACAATTAACGAAACTCAACACTTCTCCATCTTCCTTCAACAGGAAGAAAACTACTTTCATTTCAAATTCATCTTCCTTTTCATCGTCGCCGTCGTATTCATCTTCCTCCGCCACTGCCGCTAAAACCACCGGAAGACAACACAGGAGAAACGGGTCGGAAGCGTATGTTTCGGTCGGGATGGTGTTGAATAATGGGTTGAAAAAGAGTAGGTCAGTTAGTTGTGCTAATTTGTCATCAAGAACTAAATTAGGAACTAATAATAGTAATAATAATAATAATGATGTGATTACTGAGAAGATTAAGGGTCGTGTTAACGCCGAGGCCGACCAAGGTGTAAGTGGTAATTTAAAGAAGAAAAATAATGGGTTTTTGAAGAAATTGATTAATAATACGAGTAAGAAGACGAAAGGTGTTTTAATGCATTCTAAGACTATGAAAGAAAGGTCTCATTCTTCTCTTAATCCTGGGGTTACCATCAAAAATTAGGTTTTTTTTTTTTTTTTTTTTTTTATAGATTTGGTTGATTTGATGATGAAAATTTTCGGATTTTGTATATTATGAAAGGTAATAATTTGTGGTTAAATCTTTTATATTTTGCCATTTGATTATCTTTTGAATTTCTTGGGTTCATACTTGATAGTGCGGGTCAAAATCCAACTCTCAACCTCGCGATTGGAGTAAGAGAGCTCATCTAACTCTTGTTCTTATTACCTTTAATTTTTGATATTTGTTGTAATGGACGAATTAAAGATAAGTGCGTTTTTACTAAACTTGTAAAGTTTTTTTTTAAATGGAACATGAATCAACATGATAAAGAAAAGCGGAATGTTGAGTGGACTTTACACTTTACTTCGGCTTTCCTCTATTTGATTTAGGATCACTTCTTCGAATGTTATTCTATCGAAATACGTCTCATTCCTCTTTTAATATGGAAAATGAAATAGCGTCAAATGATTCCTCTTTTAATATGGAAAATGAAATAGCGTCAAATGATTGAAAAATGAAATAGTGTTAGGGATTAGTATCGCGTTTTCGTACGACTATTTGTAAATAATTATGTAGAGTGGCGGCAACCTACCATTGCCCTTTTGATATTCCCATGCGACATCTTATATTTGTTATTACGCAAAATTGGACTGATTATATGATGAGTTGTTATATGAAGTACAGATAATCGTTCTTCCATTTGTAGGTGTACATTCATGATTAGTGATCGTTGGTTTTATATATCACATTATTTCCCATTTTTTGTAAATTGTAACCATCATATTTGGTTGAATAGAGCAACATTTATTTAAGCACGTCTTTCTTAGTAGAAAGTTCATGTTTCTATGTGATTGCGATTTAAGGGGTCAAATTTTCATGATAACCAAGTAAGTGCCTAGATAAACAATTTTTCTTTTTTTTTTTTGAAAAATAAATAAAGTTTTTACATTATTCGACTATCTAAATCTAAATGTTTTAATTTGGAAAATCATACAATTCGTAATTACTTAACTAAGACATTACCGTCAACCAATTTAAATATGATAGGACATTACTAGGGTAACTAATTTACACGAATGTCATTCTAATTATACTTTGTTACAGGAGTAGACATGCAAATTAGTTAGTTTTCCTTAAAATAAAAAAATTCGACTTAATATTAAAATAAGATAAACATCATCTAAGAGATAACAGGCGTTTGGTTCTTATATTTAACACAAATTCTTATTTATAACGGACACTTTTCATCACAAGTTCTCACATATCAAAATCATTAGCTTTTGGGTGTAGTTGTGAGTTGTGGATTGTCAACATCTGCAACTAATCAAGGCCTAATTATGCTTAGAAGGTCCACTTAGTTTTGTAACATACGATGACATGCCACGTTATTTGTTTGTGTTGTGGACCCTTCACTGTTTCCCTTGTCTGTCCATCGCCTCGGAGAAGACATTTTATTTCGCTATTTACAAGTAATAATCAGTAATCAATAGAAAGATTAATCAACTCCTCCAACAAACTATGGCCGCATTAATAACTCAAAGCGTCTTGCTTGTAACGGACACTATCCGTCACAAGCTGAAGACGGATAATGTTTATCTCACAATAAGGTAAGTGAGAGGACAAGTGGGGGAGAAATGAAACACCCAAAAATAGTGTCACTTGCATATTGTAAGAGGGGCACTATCCGTCTTCAGCTTGTAACGGATAGTATCCGTCTTCAATGAGAATTTGTGTTAATCACTTCATCACAATTATTTGTTAGCTTATTTTATTTTAGGATGTTATTTAGTTTATTCATTAATTAATCTTTATAATGTGGTAATCACTTTTAATGGTTAGTTTCATCATTTATATGCATTTTAGTTCATTTATTGTCTAATAATGAACAATACCAACAAATGATCCTCTAATCTTCACTATTTTGTTCTTTATGTCAAATCAAAGGTAAATAAGTGAGATGGAGAGAATACAATACTTGTATATGATAACAAGGAGTTGAAAACTTGAAAGTTTTTCTTTTTCTTTTTCTTTTTCAATAGAAGGGATAGAAGATTTGAACGCTTAACTTATCGTATTACGCATTTACACCTATATCTAAGCTATCAGGTTAAAATCTCTCTAATGGAAAGTACAATATTTATTATCATTATACTAATCATGTATCTGAATTAAATCAGACCTTTGAAACTTCTAACCAAATACTACTTGAAAAGTGCACAAATTGTCATGGTAAACGGACACTATTTGAAGACGGATAGTATCTCTCTCACAAAATGTAAGTGGATAGTACAAGTAGGTGGGAAATGGATACTCCTACTTGCCCCCCACTTACATTTTGTGAGAAGATCACTATCCGTGTTCAACTTTAAACGGATGATCATCTACACTAAGACTAAGACTAAGACTAAGACGGACCTGAAAAGTGAGACCATCTTGTTTTTGTCTTTTAATTGATGATATTAGATACCTTAAACTGTCCTGCTAAACAATAAGTATGAAATATGAGAGTAGCTTCATCCACTTATTGATAGGATTATCTAGATGACAGTAGTGATTTTGAATCAACTGATTATGTTGATTAATTATGTACGTACTTGCTCTTTCATGTACACATTTTGCTCAATCATGGACTTTTTCTCATAATATTTCCTTACTCTACCCTTTTCAAACCAAAAAGAACCAAATTTTCTCTCTTTTCCTCCCTAAAACATAATCAAATTGCTCACAAATTTTTAATTAAGCATCAAAATTCTAATACTAAGCAACAAATTATTTCATTTATCTATTCAATCCATTAATTTTATCTGGATTAAGTTGAATAGATAATTAATCTTTCAATTAGGGTTTTACTTTGTTTTATTAAGGCTTGGATTAAGTTGACTATTGTTTTGATTTTTGCTTGATATACGTTTCATCGGTAAGCAAATGAGCATCTTTGATCACTACCTAATTATGTGAACTCATTTCCAAATTGTAGATGTTATTATATTGCTTGTCGGCATATGCTGATTCTCTTCCGAGTAGACTTATACTGAGTTATACATGCATAGCTCCACAATTAACCTAGGTGGTGAAGGCGTGAGGGTGGTGTGMCAAGGGAGGGGGCGTTGGCAGGGGCGACAACAGTTGCGAAATGACGGTAAGGGGTGGCGGTAGGGGCAAAATGATGGTTGGGGTGGTGGTCAGGTAGAGGGGTGATGAGTAGTTTTAGGGAGTCGTGACTGTGGGTCCRTCGAGGGGTGGTGATGCGGTGGATGGGGGTGGCAATTGGGTGTCTGGGGCGGCATAGGGTGGTGGGTAATGGGTGTTTCCGAGTTTGCTTCTTTTTTTTTTTTAATTGAAAAAGGGAAGGAGAGTGGGAGAGTGGGGAAGAAATGAGAAGGGTAATTGTGTAATTTATGTACATGATTGAGTAAATCATGTACATGAATGAGCAATACCCATTATGTAATCTAAAAAAATAAATATGTTTATAATAATTTTTAGGGAAATGATAAATGCAACCCTAAGGGCTCTATTTAAAAAACTAAAAAATGAAATTAATACTTAATATTGTTATTAATTACATCATTTTCTGTGCAATGTTATCATAAATTCCTATAATAATACCAAATTTGGAAGGATTTACCTCCTTAAATATGAGGGTTGTATTTAACATTACCCTAATTTTTATTATTGCGTATATTACTACCTTGTAATATGCATCGATCATTTATCCCGACTTCTCATGCACATGCTGCTACTCTATAGATATTAATAATCTATTTAGGGGTCGTTTGGTTCACTGCTTAGGAATGGAATGGATTGGGATGAGAAACTATAGAAGTATGGGGTTCTAATTCCATACCTTTCAAAACATGTTTGGTTCATTAGAGAAACAAACATAAAGGA
>VHZZ01001812.1:62700-74799 GCA_009801015.1 Silene noctiflora | reverse complement strand
TAAATTACATAAGTGAGGCTGAAAACCGGATACCGGATATACGGTTTCCGGATATACGGAAAAACCGGATATACGGTTTCCGTATATACGGAAAAACCGTATCGGATAAGAATACTAAAAAAGGAGATTTAAAAAACCGGATATCCGATACGGTTTCTAAAACCGAATCGGATATCCGGTTTTGCTCACCCCTACCGCCATGTAGTATAAACAAAATACTACTCATGTTCGAAAAAAAAAAGAACATCCAAAAGCAGCAGAACTTTTCTGATGATACCTGGACAAATAACTCCTTTCTTCCCACAGACTTGATGAGAATTGAAAATAGAGACAAGTCAACTCCACTGGGCAGCAATGTTGCCTCAGCCAAAAGAATTGCAACTGACATACAACCCAGAATGATTGCCAAAGCCCTTTGCAGTTGCTTGCTCAACATACAGCGCCATAGTAGCTCTGAAAAAAATCGATCATTTCTTTATTATAGCCTTCGACTTATGCACTATTTTGTAGGTACAGGAAAAAAAAAACTTCAGAAATCCATCCAAAAAGTATCACCAATGTGGTCTTAAAAGAAAAGGGGGGCAAGAACTGTTTATAATTATATTACCGAGAAAAAAATCAGTACACTATAAACATTGATTACCAACATAAAAGATCAAAGTCTCCAGTTTATATTCTCCAAGTGTAGCAGATATCTTTTGTGAAAAGAAGTGGTTTTAGAGATTTATAATTACCAATGGTATCTAAGATGGAGCCAACTGAGCCAGGTCGACTGCCTCGCAAGCTTGAAATATACTTCCTGAAAGGGATAGCATAAGTCAGTGACAAGAGTTACTTATACCAATTGACAAACACGACATAAGTTTTCCCACAGTGGAAAAGAGAAGTTACCCTTTCTTTGGATACACGGATAGGAGATATGGAGAGGAGATAAAAAGGGAAGGGAAGGGGAATAGATCAAAAGGATTTTCTCTCCGAATCTTTCCTATGTAAGAGACATTTTAATTTGCTTGGAGGAAAAAATGGATCCCTCCATCTCCCTCTTCTCCAACACCCTCCTTTCAACTTGCTAAACAAACAAGGGAATTTGTCCCCTCCATCCAAACAAAGGGTTGGAGCATGATTGTCGTGTAGCCTACATCAACTAATGCAGATAAGTTCAAGTTGCTAACCAAACAAGGGAATTTGTCCCCTCTGTCCAAACAGAGGGCCCATGCATAATTGTCGTGTAGCCTACATCAACTACCACGGATAATGAGTTCATAAACCTCCCTCCTCCCTTCCCTCCTTCCAAACCGAGGGTTGATGCATGATAGTCGTGTAGCCTACACCAATAGCACGGATAATACGAGTTCATCACTCTCCCTCCCTCCATCCATCCATCCAATCAAAGGGCTAATGCATGATTGTCTAGTAGCCTACATCAACTGACACGGATAATAAGTTCATTCCTTCCCTCCCTCTTCAAAATTCTAACCGACTAGGTGTACTATGTCGATTCTTTGAGTAATATATCTGGAAACTCCCCTTATATACATATGTATGAGTTATTTAAGCTATGATCATCCTCGCTTCCAATACCAATAACGGCCTTAAAAGTATTCGGGATCAGCTAACACATTAATTTGGGAAAAAGTGTGTATTGTGTCGATTCTTTGAGTAATATATCTGAAAACTCCCCTTATATATACATAATCAAAATCAAAATCTCTTCCCTCCCATTTTCTCTCCTCCAAGGCAAATCAAAATCTCTCCACAATAGGAAAGATTTGGAGGGAAATTGTATCCAAACACCTACACTCCGTTCCCCCTCCCCTTCCCTCCCTTTCTCTTCCCCCCTCTCTTTCCCTCCTATTTTGGTATCCAAACAAGGCCTTAAGCTATAATCTTCCTCGTTTCCAAAACCAAAAACGGCCTTAAAAGTATTCAGGATCAACTAACACTTATTAATTTGGGAAAAAAGAAAAGGTGAGCCTTTGCTAATCGACAAACATATTTTATTCCTGTTTATTGTGTCAACATAATCGGGTAACACCTGTTACGAGACAACTATTTTGTTCTGTTTCAAATTAGCAAAAAGGTAATTTTCCTGGCACTTAATAATGTTTTTTAATAATAGTTTTGCCAAAACGGCATTTTAGTTTATTAGTACAAATACATAAATATTGCAGTTATATTAATACAATTAAGAGTTAGGGGATTATCTGCCCATTATTGCAAAATTGTGGGGATAATTAGCTACTTATAGATTAAATTCTAGCCACCAATCTAAACCTAAAATCGTACAGTGCTTTTCTCTTTACTGGAAATATTCGTATCTAATAGCAAAGCAGAATATTTGGACAGGAATAAAACAAACACATAATCAAACAGTTAAGTGAGGTTCACTGTCATTCAACTTCATCTATGAGCCTACATGCAGTCTGAATGGCGAGATTTTCTTCCTTAAACGTTTTCAGGAAAGAGAAAAAAAATAAGTTACTGTGGCAAATGACTCTAAAAGATGCAACCAGGCCTAATGAAAGAAAATCATGAAAGAAAAGCAAACCATCCAGTTGAATCACGTCGCTCATAATTTTTAATGGTGTCTTCCAACTCAAGCGCCTCCAAGACAAAGCTCATATATTCACTGCAGAACAAGAAAACTATCAAAGACAATCAAAGAATTGAAGAAAGGGCCAATGAGTTCAAGTAAAAAAGGAAAAAAAAAAAAAGTTGTGGATGTCTGATCCAAGAGAGAATCTTTTATTGTTCACTATATGTATTTCACAAATCACAATCACTGGCAAGATTACAGCTTCCAAGAACTGAACTGAAGCAAGCTTTTGAGCTAAGACTCCATTCAACCATGATTCCCTCTAAACCCCACTCCTACATGTCTAGAAGTCTAGAACTCATTTCCTGAAGGAAACAGAAATTAGAAAGGGACGAGACCAGATGTGGTCAAAATGTAACACAGCTATCATTTTCATCTCAATATACAAATGATGTTGAAAATCATCAAAATCCAACAAATTAAATTGTATGCCATTGTAAAACTCTGCTATCGGTGTCTATATAGAAGTCATTGCCAGTCTAAAACTGGATACGGGGAAGAGTTCCAGAGTTTTCTAGATCACAAGGCACAACATAAAATAAGTTTCACTTCATGCCTTCATGGACATAAACGCATAAATGACTCCAAATCCTTTAAGAAAGAGGACTGGGGTTCAAATTCCCACAAGCTGATTTTTTGAATGATTTTTTTCTATGCTCCTTTCCAAGGAGTCTCATAAGTCCCTCCCCCTTTGTTTTCTTTTATTTAACTACTCTACACGTGAAGTCCCAAACCACAAACCATAGCTTCCCATCACATCATCATCCCCTCCGATTCTCCGATGGCCGACTTCTAATCGCAATGTTTTGCATAGTGACTCCCATTTTTTTATATCCTAGGTTCGCCATTGACTACTATGAACTTAAAATAAACCAGCAAGCTTTTACAGATTAACAATCACTACCATGGACAAGACTACAATGAAGGCTAACTAGACCACCAACACGCAAAACTATCTCTAAGGAGTAACACAAAACAGAGTGATCAAATAAGATATGACGGTATGTCGGTATGTATAAATCCTCTCTTTCTGATGAAACATGAAATATTACCTCTTATACCGGTAATACTCCTCATGTGCTACTCTAAGCTGACGCCTAAGCGTAGCCATTGCTTTATCATCTGCATCATAGTCCATATCATTTTCACCCAACCTACCACCTTGCGGCTTGAATGAAGGATCTTCTTTGAACTGATATATAGAAGAGTCAAAAGTCAAGAACGGAAGAATACATGGCAAATGACTCCTATTATGTAATATACTAATAAATTTAAAAGACAGGAGGAGTATTTTCCTACCATCTGAGCCAACATCTTATCAATTACATCCATGTAAGGCCTTAAAGGGTCACGCTTTGACATCTGGTTTGATGTTGCTTGTGCAACCTAATAATGGACAGCAAAAGAATAGTAAATTCAGAAGATAATCGTGAGAAAATGGCCATCCTAAATAAAAAAGAATTGCCACATGAAAATCTAAGAGCACTCTTAAGTACAAAAGATTTGCAGCCAATAGCTAAAATGACAATGAGCGGATTGACTGAAGGTACCTGGTCGAATGATGTAAATATGATAATGTCATTCTTCAAGTGCATTTATGGTTCACTTTTTTTCTTATTAGTAATAGAGGACATCAATTGACGGATGTCATGTAAAAAAAAAAAAAAAAAAACACGGGGGTGACACCGGTATACAAAAAACAAGCTGTAGTGCCACATAAACTCCAGGAAGATGCTTAAATGACTTTTTGAACAGAACCAAATAGCAAAATAGCAAAAAAAAGTATGCTGTCTTAAAACAAGCACTGGAACCCACCACAATTGCATTTGAAAAGTTCTGATGAGCTTCATCCAGTTTAACAGCCATTTTGGCAATCTTATGGGACACCCCTTTGTGCTGAAATGTCCAATCTGCATTTTTCCAGAGGCTCCTTGGGATTTCACTTAAACCAAAACCCAGCAAAAACGCTCCAGTAACCAGTCCAAAAGTATTTGAGCAAGCCATCGCAAAACCAAGAACACCGCCATTCCTGTCTCAGACCAGAAATATCCACAAAGGGCCAGGGATCAGACGTAAATAAAACTGTACATAATATCATACTATAAGCCGTTGGTGACAAGGTCAGATGTGATGGAATCATCATTTTAACAAAAACTTTAGAAAGCGAATTATAAAACAGTTTAGACTCACCAATCCCTGCGCATAGTAATAAGGAGAACGAGTCCAATAAGACCAATTGATCCAACAACTAGATAAAACACCAGGTTAACATGTACACTTGTTTTTAACCGTTCTGTCACCGTGAAGTCTCCAGCGTCTTCATAACCCTGAATAAGGGGGACCACAGCCCTGCTTAGAAAAATCACATAGTCCAGATATATAAGGCTATCTGCAACAATGAGCCCTAGAATTCTGCAGAACATATCTAAACTCAACACTCAACAAAAAATAAAGAATAATCGAAAAACGTAATGTATACAACCAGAACGACGTACCAAGTCAACAAAAATGTGCTCCAATATGACAAGCTCCAAGAGACAGATATAACGTGATTGTAATGACCGTTCATTGTCTGCAGGACCAGAAAAATCAGCTACTCATAAGTCCTTCGTGGAGCACTGACTATAAAAGCATATGGAGGCCATATGCTTAAAGCAATAAAGCTAGTCCAGCTCTATTAACTATGCTTGGAAACACAAGAGAAATATTTCCTCTGACATCTGGTTATAATGTCCGCTGTGTAATGCTTTTCCAACAATTCTTGTTCATAGAGTCATAGTTTTAGCCTAGATCTCCAGGGTGAACAACTAGACTCCTCATAAATACCAATACCAGAACTACTGAATTTCGAGACTGATATGCCAATCAGAAATAAATACAAGACCCCCATAGTTACATAAACTCTCAGACAAGTCTATTCAGAAAATGATAGTCACAACTAGGGGAGATAATGAGCCAGGTCCGGACCACGCTCGGCTTGCCCCGGCTTTAGCTTAATATAACTGGCCATAAGCCGAGCCCAAGTTAGTTGCGCTTGGAAATGTAACCTTGGTTTGAGACTTTGAGCTTGAGAGAAAATTGTTGACCTCCACTCAAACTTCAATAGTCTCGAGCTCAACTAACACTCGCTATACTTTTCCACTATTTTATTATCACCGTTAAAAATTTAAATTTATTTAGTAGTTATAAGAACTACTCCACAAAACTAGAAAAACTAAGCCCAATGCATAGACCAAGATTATTAAACTAGAAAAACTAAGCCCAGTGAACTACTCCACAAAACTAGAAAAACTACTCCACTATATCACCGTTAAAAGTTAAATTTATTTAGTAATTATACTTTTCCTTCCACTATCTCTCCATCCTAGTTCAAGTTAAAACACAATTTAACGGCTATAAGGGGATAATGGGATATACCTAATGTCCATTCATTCAATTTAACACATATATAACATCCTCAAATTCAACTCCGTTCAACTTGATTCATCTCCTTGTGATTAAGGGTAATATGAGACCCGTCAACATTTTGGACAACCCAAAACTCAAGAAGAGTTGAGCAAATACAAAAGGATCAGTAACCAGTCCCACACTGAACGAGCACATAGACAAATAGAAGGCTCCCTGATCATTTGTTTACCTTTTCTTATTCTTTGTAAGGGGTACATTAATGAAAAGGTAAACAAATGAGTGGGACGGAGGGAATTTGGGCAAATCATAGGCTTTACTAGGTCTAAGTCATATACTGTTTGCGACCTCAAGCTCCAACCCACCATCAATCATGAGTAAGCTGATGAACAAGTCAATTGTAATTCGACACGGTCTCTAAGCTCTACCTACCCCCCTCAACTCAAACCTATCAACACTTAAATCGGTCCAAGTTGGAAGTAATGTAATGTAGTATGAATGCAGAGCAGGAATTGATCCGATAATCATAGATCACAGAAACCCTAAAATTGAAAAGACAATAAAAAAAAAAGGAAAAAGAAAGAAATACCGTCCAAATGTCGGCGGGAACGAGGATGATGATGGAGAGAGAAGAGAACCAGGCGTAACCAACGGTAAGAAAGACATAACGAGGGACGTGTGGGCCGGCGAAGTATTTAAGGGTTACGATGACCATGCCTAATGTTAACGGCAACGATATTAAATAAAACACCCACATCTCCGATCACCGGTTTTCTATGAATTGTGCTTGAATGATGTACAAGTGTAGGGAGTATAAATCGAGAATGGTGTATAATTGGTTAAACTGATCATGTATAATATATGATCGCAAAATTGCAGAGTTAGGGTAAAAAAGAAAAGAAAATAAAAGAATTAAAGTCAGCAGAAAAAAATGGTTACGGAAGGAAGGAAGGAAGGAGAGATGTCGCTTTGGCTTCTGTTACGAGTTTTGTTTTAACATTTGTGCTTTATTTACAGTCAGCGGATGTTTGGCCAATTGGACCCACTTCACCGCCATCAGGTAATTCAGGTTCACCGTTCACATCTCATCTCAGCTCAGGTGTGGCCGTGTGGGTTCGTTCATCACATTTCGAATGACTTAACTCATTATTATCCGTGGCCCAATTCACATCTTCGACTCTGATCAAGTTAAGCCCATTAATAAGGACATGAACCTTAACCTCCGAACTTCCAACTTAACTCATGTTCGTTTAAGTTTAATTTCATGTGCATTTGTCGTACTCTAGTTACAGGGTTACATTAGGACAAAAAGTAGAGATATTTATTAGATGGGTGATGCTCAATCATGAACATGAATGACCATTATACCCTTATCATTTATACATCCTCCTTTACTATTTTTGTTTCAAAATTAAGAAATCCTCTCAAATTAATCAATCTAACTCCCAGCAACAAATCACCAATCGGCCTCCACCGCCGCCTCCTCTACATGAACAGACAACCGGACTACCCCACCGGCTCCTCTCCCGACCACTAAACTGTTAAATTTGCTTGCTAATGTTACTGAATTGTAAAAGTTAAAAAACTTTAATGTTTCATTTTATCGACTCGTAAATCAATGTGAGCATAGAAATCATTCAAGAAAGTTGAAGAAAGATGGATCTTCACCGGCATACCAAATCCCACCACATATTAAATTATTCAATTCAAATAATTGAAATTCTACCTCCCCATACTTTTCATATCTGTTATTCAATAGTTTTTGTAARCCCTAATTTTATTATTAGTTTAAATTAATTTAATCTCCCTAATYTGACATAACATAGTCTTGAGATTAATTTTTAAACTCGATCGACATGWGAACTAGCGTTCATAATTAAGTAATTTGACGGATTTGATTAATTTTGTGAGAGAGAATTAGAGTGTTTGTTTATTCTGTTTTGGGAGGGAAGGGTAAGGTATGGAAAATCAATGACAAAAAGTCCATGAATGAGTAATCTTTGTCCATGAAAGAGCAACTACGTTATTAGATATAAAACTCGTGTCTTCAAAGAATCTGACTTGTAGTCTAGTTGACAGGGTGACATTAGGACAAAAGATATAAACATTAATTAAATATACAACAACATGTGCCTTTAAATAATCTGTTGTATTGTAGTTGACAGGGTGACATTAGCACTAAAAATAGAGACTTTAATGTGATATACGACAACATGTGCTTTTAAATAATCTGTAACTAAAATAGTTGACAGGGTGACGTTAACACAAAAAATATAGACATTCATTAAATGCAAACATGCAGGCGTATATTCAAACGTATATACTACACTCAAAAGTCAAAAACTATACAACAATATTCAAGTTAATAATGATCAAACTTTATACTCCACGAGATGACAACAAAATATTCATTCATTAACAACATCAATAATACCATTGAAAATCGTATTCTTTGATTTGTGTTAAGATGTTCTATGATAATAGTAATAAAAATAATGATAATTATGATAGTATTCCGTAAGTTCTCGACAACATAAATGCTCTACGAATACATAGCTTTACTCATCGTCTTTTCCGTCAAAGGTTGATGAATTATGACACCATCAACATTTTTGTCCTCCATTGTTTGATTAATTATGACACCATTAACTATGCCGTCATCCGCCATTTTTTGTTTTAAACAAATCTTGTGAATGCCAAAAAGTCATGTTTAGGAGACTTTCATATGTAAATGGTAGAAAATGGAGAGAAAATAGATGGATAATGGATGATGAAAGTATGAGTAGATGATTAAGCGTAGAAGGAAAGATGGAGGCGATGTTGATGAATGACACAGTAAAGATGGAGGGCATTAAATGCATGAAATGTTTATAGCTAATTATTGGGCATTAAATATAGGGTGTTGATTTTCGTAGTACATATTTTACTCATAACAGTACATTATGGACTAATTTACCCCTGCCATTTTCCATCATCTCTTCTCTCTCATCTCTTTTCCTCTCCCTCTCTATTGTACTACGTATAACAATTTAAAAAATTCATGAAATGGCCTGTCAACCACAACCACCCTGACCACCCACCAAGCACCACCATCTCGACCAAACCCAGCCACAAACGACCACCACTAGCCCAACAACCCCAACCACGAACGACCGCTCCACCTTCGACCATGCACACCAACTGACCATCAATCAACGCACGACACAACACAGCCACATGACTCACTTTCTCCCACCACATCACCATCCACTAACCTTTCGCTCCTCACCACCATAACCCATATCCCCTGCCACGATCTCCCACCACCGACATTGCTCCTTCATCGCACCCACACTGCTGCACGCCATTCACTAGTACAATTTTTAACCGCCTCAGACCCTAGAAAACCCCGAAAACAATCTGATAATCAAGCAAATAAATTACTAAAATTATCAATAATACCATCAATTTGTTCACTAGTTTGTAGTTGACATATTACACACTTTTCTATATTCAAGTTTTCATCAATTAGTGAAGAAATTGATAGATTTGAGAGGTCGGATAGATAGGATTTGAGAAGAATTAATTTGGGGATTTATTTTAGTGAAGGGGTATCAAATGAATTTTTTTATGTAAAATGCATTTCAATGAGTAAAATCAAGTAAAATTTGATAATTAAATATTGTTAAGAGTACAACACAATATCTCAGGAAGCCGCATATCTCATTTGTGTTGACAATCACTTAACTGATGTACCTGGTACCACATCCAAGCAATATGGTATATATTTGACTCATCGCAAGGTTGCAAAGGATATTTTTGTCACAAATAAAAATTTGTGTTATTTCAATACAACAGATTTTGCTAATTAATTAAATATGTAATACGTCATTTAAAAGAAAAATCGGTATATAGGATATAGCTATACTAGGCTAAACCTGTGCAAAATTGCACGGTATATATATAAACATTTTAAGAAATAATGCTACTAACATTATTTAGTTTAAGTGGTGACAAAGTTAACACTATAAAAGATATAATTGTTATTTTATTTTATTTTACTTTGGAGAGACATTCTCTCATTAGACTATTGAAACCACTTTGTCGTTGTAATACTCGTGATTTTTGGTATTGGGACACTCGGCAGAGTACAGGGTACTCGACCGAGTGCCCATGTGAGTTGGGCTGTCAGTGTTCTGAGATTTGGGTACTCGGACGAGTGCAGCGCACTCGGTCGAGTGTCTTCTACTCGACCGAGTGTCCTGTTCGTGTCGTCTTTTGGCGGAAAGTATATATATTAGAACGAGAAGCAATGAATCGTTTATTCACTTTTAAAACAAAAACCTAAACATCGATAACTGCTCCTCCTTCTAATCTTTCAATCCGCGGCGCATCCTTGTCATTTGTTGGGGATTTCACGCATCTTAATTCCGTAATCGTCAGGGTAAGTCTTTAATTGAGTCTTTTGGCCTATCGTATGTAACCCTAAGTTCTGATTTGGGGGTTTTGGGGATTTCTGTCTTATTTGATGTAATTGCTTCGTTATAGGAGGAGACTTCGTAGAGAAAGCATTCTAATCTATTGCTTGTTGCCGGATTTGCTTGTTGAGGTAGGGTTTCCCTACTCAGTTGATTGTAGAACTGTATATTGTATAATGTGACGATCTTGTAATGTGTACTATTATATGATTATATGATTGTGACGATGTTGTGACGGTGTTGTTGGTGGTGGATGTTGGTGTTGGGTATGATTGAGATGTGATTGATATTGTGATTTTGTGAGCCATTGTGAGAGGTGATCTCATCCCCATTGTTCGCCTCCTGCGTTCTCTCGGCGCAGGAGGGATATGGACATTAAGGGACTTGGGTTATTGTCGGTGGTTAGGTGGTGTAGTTGCGGTCCTCCACTGGTAGGGCTACACACTTCGATGTGTAGTCGGTTACTTGATGTGTGGTGTGATGATGATGGTGGTCGTGACAGTGTGAGGTGGCTTGCTTGATATGCATGTTTACATTGTTTACTGTATATAGTTGTTCAGTTGACTGACCCCGTTATTGTTTTCAAAACTGTGGTGATCTATTCGGGGATGGTGAGCAATTAGTTTAGCAGGTATTGACGATGATGGTTGTTGACTATGCGGCGGGGTTAGCAAGGTGGAGTCTTCATGAGTTTTGTCTTTAGCTTCCGCAGACTTTGTTTAGTTATCACTTTTATTTTGGTTGGTTTTTGTACCCCGTTTTATGGAGGATTTTGTAATCGTTTAAATTATATTTACTTTGAATGTTTCATTATGGTTTCTATGATGTTTACTGCCTCGGGAAATCGAGATGGTAACATCCTTATATTCGGAGGTAGTCCTTGGTAAGGTGCCTCGGAGTATGGGTTAACACCCTCATACACCAAAGTGCCTTACCAAGGCCACCTTAGGCACAAGAATGCTACCATCTCGGTTTCCTGAGGCAGTGAATATCAAATGGACAATAACGAAACGTACTTAAATAAATGAATTTAAACTGTTTACATGTCAAAGCCAAAACTGTCTTAACAAAAGGTACAACCATCTCAAAAGATCTAACAAACTACAACTAGCAAAACTCTGACTCAGCGGAAGACTTATATCATCACTTGGTGACTCAACCCGGTTATCCATGCGTGTCTATCAAACCTGCTCACCATCCCCGAATGGATCACCATAGTTTTCAAAACATAAAACAGAGTTAGTTACTGACAACATACATCCAAATACAAAAGTACAACATACACAACATCAACTCCACCAATACACCACATCTCCGACTACACACTAAAGTGTATAGCCTTGCCGGAATATCAACACAATAGGTATTCCACTCCGCCAGTGGGGGACCGCAGCCGTACCCATCAAATCCCCGCTCATCCAATCCGAGCGTAAAACCCATGTTCATTAATGTGCACATCCCCTTTTGTGGCGGGTTCCACAGAGGGCGAATCAAGGGCGTGAAGTCACTCCCGCAAGTGACCCTACTCGGCCAAGGGCGCGCCTCCCAACATAGACAATACATACAATGATTAAACCATACAATACCATCACCATCCAAACATCCATAGAACATATCAATAAACACATTACACTCATGATT